>VYZQ01043558.1:6238-33858 GCA_013400655.1 Mystacornis crossleyi
GGCATTCTTTTGAAATGGTTTTTGTGATTGTGTGTCTATTCAGGTGTTTCAAATGATGTGCTTTAAAACCCTTGAGAGAAACCATCTTATTTAAAACAAAAAGGGTGAGGTGAAGAGGTGCCCCCCGTGGGGGGATGGGCATGAGTGGATGCGTGGGGCACGGGGTTTCTCTGTCCCTGTTCCCTTGGTCATGTGTACCCCAAATCCTGTCCCCTATTGGTCAGTTTGAATGTAGCCCGCGGGAATCCTGTACTTAAGGGGGTGTCCACGGGACTCTGGGGCAGTTGTTCCAGACCTGTTCTGGGGGCAGGTCGCTGTCGGAGTCCCTGCCGGGCTCCGGCCATGTGCGGCCAGGGGGAATAAAATCTGAAAACATCTATCAAATATCGTCTCCTTGATTCTTCCACGGGCCAAGGCTGTCTCCCAGGGAAAGGTTGCAGCCACCCCACTGCAACAACCCAGGAGTTTGTCAATATGGACTGATGACAGTTTATTTCTCTTTTACTTCCCATATTTCAAATTCAGTGCCCTCTCTGCATAAATGCTAAGTCTTATAAATTCTACAGCTGTCTTTATTAAACACTCATTGTGTTTCACCATGCCCTTCATCCACCCACTCATTCATTCATAGCCATTTAAAAAAATTTTAAGATGTCAAGCAGAATATGCATGACAAGATAGGAAGTGCAACTATGTTACTATGCCTTCTGAATTCTTAGAAGGGAAGGGTCAATCACTCTAATAAACTATTTCAACTGTACTATAAACTACTTGCTTCCACTAATATGAGCATCTCTCACAGTAATAATTAAAAGACATTCATATAATTATATAGTACAATAATTCATTATTAGTTCTCTATTCAAGAAGACTTTAAGAAAAAGAAATGACTATGCTTTAAAAGAGTGATAAAATGCTGGTTAGTATAGCAGGAGATCAAAGTGCTCTGTCAACAAAGAACAGCAGCTAAACAGGTCTTCCAAGAGAAAAAGTAACATTTCAACAGTATACCAGATTTGAGGCAGTAAAGAATTTTTTTTTTATTTTAAAAGACACACGTAAGTATCAGAAGCACGTGATACAAACATTTCCCACGTCATTTACTCACCTCAATGGATTTAAGAATTTTAATTTTCCCATTTCCAGTCAAATTAATCATTTCCATATTCTCCAGTGGAAATGAATACTTTAGTAAGTAATTAATAAATCACATTTCTACATATTTCATCATTATAACATGGTGCACTGCTCCTTGAAGCTGTCACTCGGATGCACACCAGCAATGCACCCAAAAGTATGCTCCCAACAGGAAAAATATCTCAAAATAAGTTTCTCCTTTTCTTCCCTTATTCTGAACACATCCCAGAAACCTACCACATGAACCCATGTTTTCACTACTCCGTAATCCCAAGAAGTTTTCAATGTAGGACTGCTAAATCTTTCCACTGTGTAATGCATTCCTAGCAATTTGAATACTCCTCACACCCTTCTTTCCCAGTTAAGTCAGTTTTCTGGACCAGATTTTGTACAACTTCCAGTTTGAATCCATAATGTGACAGAGGCTTTTTTATACAGATATTTGCAGCTGGACGACTACAACTCAATTTCTGACTCAGTCTTCTAGAACAAGCTCAACTCTTTTGGAAAGCAGTACTGTATTAATTGTGTCCTTGGGTTCATAAAGATAGCCTACACTGGAGTCCATGCTAGTTGGACTCTGTCTAATCCCAGACTCTGTGTTTAAAGCTGGTATGGATGTCCAAATATAGCACAGACAAATCCTTCTGACTAAAGACAAAAATCTTCCATTTTTCCATAATTTCCAAATAATAAAATTGTTTTCATTATATAATTACCTAACACAGCAAGTACTTCTAGATGGAGAGGGATGCTGGGTTTTTTTCTACAGCAGGCTAGCTTTGCTTTACCTTTTTGGAGATTTGTTCCCAGCTACTTAACTCACTGATGAATAGAGAAACTTTTCTTTCTAAAACACAACTTCAGGTCTTTCGCAGACATCCTTCCTTGTAAGCCAGTCTCACAATACATACTTTATTATCTACTTTTTATTTTGTTTTAGCCATAAAAATGCGAATTGTTTAAATTAAATACATCTATTTGAAACAGGACAGTATTCACCCAGATTTAAAACCCTGATAGGCAGCATCACTTTCCCTACCACACTGGAAAAGTAACAACTCGTGTGTTTTCCTTTCTCAGACTGCTGAATTCATCATTTCAGACAATGTGACAAATACTATGCTCTAGTCCATATTTCAGCACCAAATTAACTCAAGAACAGAAGTAGCTCACAATAGAAGAATTTCACTACCTTCTTCTTCAACCACTGTTTTCAACATTCCTGAGTTTCCAAGCACGTTTTCCTTTTGCACCATTCCAATCTTCCCCCAGTCACTGCCAGGACATGTTTTTCAGTGATTCCATAACCCTCTAAAGGCAGATTTTCAAGAATAAGGAATCAAATTATTCTGTAATTTTCTTCCTGTTTCTAAAAAAGTAGTTTTAGATAGGTAAGAATTGTGGGATAGAAAGTAAATTACTGTGTCAAAGGAAAGCAAAATTTATGGCTCCAGTAACTGAATGAGATGTCACATAGAAATATCTCATTTTTAGGAAACTGTATCTTATTAGGACATCCTGAACACCACATTTATATAACTGCTTCTTTTTTTCCCCTTTTACCTTGATCCACAAAATTAATGGAATTATTCAAGCCAATAAAGATAAAGCATGGCACGCACACATTTGACAGCCAAGGACTTTATTATTAAAAATTATCTCCAAAGTTGTCATTTAAAGACGGATGATCAGGAGAACATGCTTACATTTCAGTAACTCTACCATCTTTTCTTCATTGAGGTTCCTCAATTTATCATTTTCTAACATAAGAAAGGATAAGAACCACAGTATTATTAAAAGCTTTACTCACTTTGAGCATCTCAGTATGAAAATTGGATTTTTAGAACAGTAATTTTTCTGCATTATTGGAATTCAGTCAAGACGAAATACAATTTGCTGGATACTTTTAGAGGCATTCCACATCTAAAATGCGGTTAAGAAATAGAAGTATTATCTACAGCTAATAGATGAACAGCTTGTTTTTGTTGATCATACCCTTTATGATTTTAACATCCACAGAATTCTAACAAAAAATATTAAGAGAAATCTCCTTTCCTGTTTTGTCAAGTCCCAGCAAGCTCTCTTTATGAACCAGAATGTCACTTCTTTTTAGTGAAGAAACACTCGCTACTGACCAGCTCATCAGGTCATCAACTTCTGCTTACAATGCCAATTATTTTCAACTGTCTGAACTTCTCTGTAGTCAGGAACGGATATTCTGCCCAGATTTTATGGCAAAAGAGACTACAGTAAGAATAAACATTAAGAATTGCTTAGGGGTTGCTTCTTAGCAAGGAGGGAGGAAGAATAGGCCTAAAAATAATGCATCCATTTGTACCCATCAGGCTCTGAATTCATGGAGAACCGTGGAAAACTACATTCATCTATGCTTCAGTACAACATGGCCCTGCTGAGAGGTAACAATTGCAATCTAGGGGCAAACAAACAACAGGTACACAGCTGAGTTTGATACCATTAACAGCATCTACTGCCCACAGCCCATCACACTGGCTGGCTACCCAGTGCTACCTCATGTCGTTTAGTAGTCCTTGCCACCTTCCTTTTCCTTGCTCCAAATTCACTACTACTTAACAATTAAGTGGACCCAAAGTTTTGTACTGCGGGTCAAGAGAAAAGGGACATGACTGGGGGAATAGATGGGCTGCTGTAATTTTAACTCTGGAAATGTTATTATCTAGCTTGATTCGGGTCACAGATTAAAAACAGAGCTTCCAGGCAGGAAAATATGCTTTCCTTCGTAAGAAAAACAACAAAAGACCTAAAACAAAACAAGAACTGAGTAGTTACACATCATTTCTAATGATCTGCATGTAATGAAAGGATGTTAACCTTTAGAAAGACACAACTCTACGAGATTCTAAAAGAAGATCAAGGAAACACATGAGACAACTAGTTAGACACACACCAACTTTATTCCCCATCTGAGGGGAAGGCAGTGCTCTGCATGACACAAGGCTCAGCAGCTAAACTGGTTCTCACTGCAGCCAAGTCCACAGGAGTCATTTGCAGTCATCTGGACACCAAAAGTAAGGAAGCTGTCAGGCTCATCTTCTCCCAGTCCCCCCTTTCCACTTTACCCAGGAGCAAGGTTTTGCTCCTTTGAGAAAGTAAAATTACTGACACCTACTTTGCAGCCTGTAGGGACAACTGCTTCTCTGTTCCAAGTGTATGTGCAGTCTTGTTCTGCCCCAACTAGCAATAAAAATCCCACCAATAAACAAGGCAGCTATCAGAAATCAAGTGCTTTGCTTTCTTCTGTTTTCCCAAAATATAGCTACATTGGGCGTTACATTCAGATGTTTAGCGTTCACCTAGTCATCCTCAAGAGGATGCAAAGAAGTAAAATGCATATAATTAGTCAGGAAATACTCTAGTTGC
Source organism: Mystacornis crossleyi (assembly GCA_013400655.1). Classification (NCBI taxonomy): domain Eukaryota; kingdom Metazoa; phylum Chordata; class Aves; order Passeriformes; family Timaliidae; genus Mystacornis; species Mystacornis crossleyi. The sequence continues at coordinate 10,778 of VYZQ01043558.1, forward strand.
AAAGTACCTTAGGAATACCCAGAGAAACAACTGTTAGAAGAACTTATTACCAAACTTGGTGAGAGTCAGTAAGTAAATGACAAAAAAACTAATTTGCTTTCATTTTCATAACAAATCACCTACCAAGAAAATCCAAAAACACACAGAAAGCCCCCCAAACCTAAACAGACAGGGGGAAACAGACACACACACACTAAAAATTGGAAATTTAAAGAAATTTAAAGAAAATATAGATATAGATACGTAATGAGACAATTAACTATGCCTAGCTTGTGAAAGAAGTTTTTACACACCAATATTCGTAAATCTGTCTACTCACATTAGCAGTTATCAAAACTGATAACTGAGCAAAAAGCTGCATCACCACATAGCTTTAAATGGCTCCCAAAATTACACCAGCTATGCCAGGAATCCTATTGCCTATTCTTTTCTGTAACACAAAACCCCACCAAAATTGCAAGCAATACAGAAATACTCGACCTTCTGAAAAAAACATGTCACTTCTTTGCTTGACACTTTCTGTAATACACTTCAAAAGATCTGACAGGTTTGGCAAGCACACTCCACATCAAAAATTGCCTGGTGCCTAGCACCAATTCATCTTTCACAAAGTACTTATAAAAAATACAGAATTAAATAAACAGCTCAGAGGTTGACCTAACACACCAAAAAATACACTCTCCAACAAACTCAACACCAAATTTGAAGGAGAGTAATCAAAAAGAAGGCAGCATTGAAGGCAGCCACTGTGAAAGCAGCTGCTCAGAGCACTGATGAGTCCAACAGTGACTGACACTACGAGGTATTATTCTTTCAATAGTCTCTCCTTTGAGTAGGGACATCCACACAGACACACACAGAGAACACTCTTCCAAGATGGTAATATATGAAGACAAATCAATAATGAAGTGAGATTTGACCAAGGGCAGTATTTTATGGAGATTTCTGTCTGCTACTTGTCACATCCTGCAGGAGACTTCACAGATCGACTAGAGAAGATGTGACCTTTGCTTGGTCTTTCTGCTACTTGCTATTACAACATCCACAATGAATCAAATATATTCGTTTGACAGCCTGGTTCTCATGAAACATAATGAGAGACTCGCAGCAAATTCAGTCACCTAATATAATGCCCCCACAACACAGTCTCAGAGCCTGGAACTGCTGGTTTTGTATCAGCATTACCATGCAACAGGGTGTAAAGAAAATCACATCCCACTGAATTTGTGTGAGTCAGCCAGGTCTAAATCACAATTTTATCTCAAAATACTATCATTTATAATCCAAGTTCCCTACAATTTGCAGCTACTAAAATTTAGCAATCCCAAACATAAAAACCCCTGAAAAAGGCTGTTGAACAAAAAAATTGCGTTCCACTGAAATACGCTCACAACCCTCTCCTTCGCCCCAGCAACTAGAGCTTGTCCTCTGTACTACATTACTAGGAGGTCATAAAACGTATGAAGGAAGCAATAAACCCCCATGTAGTCACACCCCTATGTCTAATACGCTATCTTCCACTGACCGCATCCTAAGCTTTATCATCACTTCCCTTTTATGGTGTACCAGTGATGAATTGAACCCTTATCTGCAGAGGTAAAGTTGGTTTATGTTTCCCTGATTTGTACTTCCCAACTCTTCCCCTCTCTTCTCCAACAACTTGCATTCCTCAGTGGTGAGAATTAACCCAGCACTCCTGTTATCCAATATTATGTCCCATCTAGGAGAAGCACCTTCAGACATCTGTTGATTTTTGGAGCTCTCTTTTGCTGCCAAGAGCTACAGACTGTATATAGAAAAGCACTCAGCTATGAGAAAACCAATACGACCCCGAGTTTTTATGCCAGACCTGATGCTAGTTAGGATTTCACCTGGAGATAAAATACTTTCAGGGACTGAAATATTAATGAAACAAACAACAAAGGCACGGGGAGTGACCCTGGACAACAGCACAAATGCTGAAGCTGAGAAGGAGACAAGCACTGGATGACAAATCAAGAGATGGCCTAACACCTCCAGGCATGAATATCAGGCAAACTACTCAGGTAATCAGGCCACAAAACAGACAGCAAAGAGACTGCAAACAGAAGTAGCTCAAATTACAAGACTACTCTAGCTTCAATTAGAGTAGCTGTAGAGTAGTTCAGCTACCTTCAAGTACTGCTTTTTGCTCAATTTAACAATGAGAGTACAGAAATTAGGAGTATCATTCAAGTCATATCTTAAGCCAATTACAGAGGCAAAAGGAGTCTGTTATCTCAGCTCAAACTACTTGGCCTGCACGTCTCCATGTTAAAAACCAGGGCAATTATCTGTGTAGGTAAACCCTAATGCTGCTCACGAATGAATATGGTCCCATATCCAACAGTAACAGCCTGTAGTGGTTAAGTCAGGAATCTTCACAGAGCTGACCTACACATAAATAAAAAGGAGTAAATGTCAATGCAAGCAAAACGGCCATTGGAGTCCTTTCAAATTCATTTTTACTGCTTACTGGAAACCAAGGTTGCTTTAAGACACACTGTAAAAACCCCAGTCACGGGAAAGACATACAACTATTGTAAATTCTCTTCTAACAACTGCACTGTTTTGTATATAGTAATTATTGAACTAAATAGCTAAATCACTGAACTATCTTCACTATTACTTCTCCCCTGATTTTTTATTTTTGAACACGAAACATGAAAGTATACATAGGATTCATAAACCCTCTTAATAAAAAGATGTCGCGAAACTAAAATTTTTCAATGTAAAGATGTTGCTGAAAATTAATTAGAACAGTCACATGTCATGGTTTATTTAGACAAAACATCAGTTTTACTACAACCACTCTGCTGCCAACAAGCAAGAGACAATTTACAGAGGAAACGAAGTGGAGGGATGAAGGAGCAGACAAGCGGAACAGTTTGGCAATGGGATGTGCCAAAAGGTTTTCATTTAATCTACCTAAAACTAAATAAACAGAAGTCTGAAGAATCATTTGACACTGCAGTCTAAAAAAGCACTTTAATAGCTAGACATCCAACCACCATCCAGAACGAAATACTCTCCTGCACTGGATCATCCGTACATTAGGCTAATTATTAGGGTAGTGAAAATTGAGGGGGTTTGCTACTTCTCACCAATTTCAGAGATATTTAATTCTGTTCAAGTTACTGATACGAAATTCTGAAGAACATGACACTCCCCTGGAAACTAAAACCCTTTCAAAACCTATATTTAATATTATTTACATTTTATGTAATCTCCATGGATGAAGACTAAGGAAATCAGCACAGACATCCTCTTATCATTGCTTGCATCCTACGTGAACAATTTCATTCCAAAACTACTTTACTGAATACACGAAGTAGCTTTGGTATTTCTCTCTATATATATAATTCCTTTATGATCAGTGAACTAAAATGAAGAGGGGAAAAAGAAGGTTAAACATTAAGATATGAGTCCAACTCAGATCTCCAAACTCCAGTTACTTGATTTGGGCAGAAACATGTTTACACCCCAGTCCACACCAATGGTGCAAAATAAGCAGTGACTGCTCCCACAAAATCTCAATGAAGTGTTACATCGCACAACTGGGCAAAGTGGAAAAAGCAGCTCTTAGAGAGCACAAATGAATACAGCTGTAATTTCTCTCTCTCCCTCCTCAAGGACGAATTACTGACTTGCTCTTTAAAAGCCCGGTTCAGCTGAACTAGCCTTCCCCTATCTGACCTCACACAGAGCTACTGCTCCGTCACCTGCCCTGCTCTGTCCCCATCACTGCCCAGCAGCAGCACACAGCAACACATCCCAGTACAGCCAATCCAGTAATCAAAGCTGGAGGCAGAATAACACAGCCAGGTCAGTCTTTAGGTAGAAGGGGAACTTTGCAGAGTCATCCATACAGCAGGAAAACAATCCAATTCCTCTCCAACCACAAGCATCACATGGAAACCACTGGATTTTCAGTATTTTCAGCTGTAGGTCTGAGTGGATACACGACTCCAGGCCACGATTTGGTTCAGGCTGACTAAGAAGCAACAGGTCTCGTGTCCTGTGGTGAACCTGTGAGCTGGAAAGCTCCTGGCTCTGGTACAAGGGAGTGAAGGTGCCTCAGGAAAAGTATTTCAAAAGGTGGTTTCAAAATCCAAAAATGCAAAATAACCGAAGTACATAACAAGATTACAGCTAAAATGAAGACACCCATACGGTTTACACCGGATGGAAGCCAAGCAGCCAACTACTTCACTGCATAAATACTACTATCAGGATGGATCCAACTGGAGCTCTCCCTGAACTGCATGCCATCCCCTTGAGCAGGGATACCTCTCAAGGTTTAAGATTCCCTACCTGACCAAGAGAGCCTTCCTTACACAAAGCAGAGAGATCCCTTACCTGTGACAGATTCTTGGAGATAGACTGCTAGCATGCTGAATTAATTCTAATTAAACATTACTAATCCACATAGCTGCTTAACATTATAACAAACATTGTATGGATAATTCCATTCTAGGTAAAATTTTGTCCAAGTCTGAGACTAAGATTGGATCCAGCTCCACATACTCTCCACAAGGAGTTAAGAAAGCAAGAGTGTCCCCTCTGAACCTCATAACTTAATATGAGGGTCTTCCTTACTCTTTGTATCTCTGGGCTACATGTGAATCATTCTAACTTGATTCTAATTCAACTCTCCTGGGTATGTTTCTTCCATTCAGTAATTAATAAGGTGAACCTTGCCATCCAGTTTACTGAACCTTGTCAAAACATTGCTAAACCTTTTTAAATTCCATCGAATTTATTGAACTCTGTCAAGTTATTATTTTGCCTCAGTAAAACGTATTGCTGCTTCTCTCTTTTGAATGAGGTGCATATTCTACTCATCCACAACAAGGTTGCATGCATTTGTGATTGTACTTAGCAGTCCTGACTTGACAGCACAGAGAAGCTCACTTGTTGCCCCATTAGAAACTTTAAACTACCCCAAACTCCTGGGAAGTAAGCTTTTATGCAATTACGCGCAACTACTTTCTCCCAGGCTGAAAACACAGCCTGTCCCACAATAACAACTGCTTTACTAAGAAGAATCTTAGACAGATAGTCAAAAAAAACCCAATAGTAAGAACAATTTGCACCGTTCGGCAACAGCAGTCCTGCCAAAGTAGTCTCCACTGTGCTCACATTTGAAAATTACACAACTCCTTTTTTCAGAAGACTCCTACATTATATTACATACGTTTCTGTCAAATCTCCTGTTGTATCTTACTGAATTACTGAGAAGAGTCATACTGGCTGATCAGCTGGCAGGTAAATACTTTCAAATAAAATTTGACATCATTCTTAATACAAAAGCAATCAGTCTGCTCTACAAAAGTCAAACTCACCAGTAACTTTTTTAAAGCTTAACAATTTCTGCTGTCATTCCTATAGTTACAATCATGCTAGTATCAAAAACAAGTTGGGAATTGCTGATCTAATCCACCCTCCCACACAAAAATAACTCCTTTGCCATAACTGAAACTAGGAATTTTTGAGCTATGAATAGCTATGAACCAACAGCTTCAAAAGGAAAGTTTAATTTCTTCTCTTCTGCAATAAACTACTACATGGGCATTAAAGAAATTAGGCCAATAATGACAATATTATAGCAAAATCAAGTTCTTTTAAACATGCTGATAATATCTCTGCTTATCAATGACATAAAGCAGAATGACCTGCCTGGAAAAGAGAAAACTATGGAACAACTAACTAACTTAATGAGACAAATGAAACATCTCTTAGAGTCTGCTTCTAGTTCAACTTCAGATTTTTATAGAGTCTCTCAGGTCAGGTTTGTGCTCTACCCTTTAGGGAAAGGTAAAAACCAGCATCAAAAATAGAAAAACAGCAGGCTTTTTTCCACATGACAGGAAGTAACATCACGTTGTGAGATATCTATTAGACTTGAGGTTTAATGGTTCTAGTAACAGCTGGAATCCCAAATCTTACTTTTAGTGCCTGAACATTTAGGCCACATTTCAAACTCCATGAATCTCCCCAGTCATAATAATCAAATGCTACAGGGAGATTTGGAAGAAAGGAAGTTGTTAGAGCTTAACCATTTCCTCAACTAGCAGATATAAGCAGTATGTTTTCCTTCAGTTACCAAAAGTCTACAGCTTTAAAAAACAGAAGCAAGAAAAATTACTCAACCACAGTAAGTTGTCTTCAGTAATGACTTAGAATTTATTTCAATGTCTTTCCTGCAAGTGTAGTTTAAAGAGTTCTTCCATCTAGCTTTTTTCCTTGTCCCTAATTAAGATTTAAAAAAATCAATGGTGTGTTAAGTACTTCTCTATTTCTCCACTTGTTTGTAGGGTTTTTTTTAGTTTATTCTCAAATGTTATCAACTGTCTGCAAACAGTCTTAATAGATGCTGCTCCTTAGCTGATAGTTTCTCGTACCTGACACTACAAATAGACAACATATGATTCCATTATTTCCACTTCTTCCTTCCCCCAAAAAATAATTCCTCTTGGTCATTGTATCAGAGACATCCAGATTACAATCAGAAATACTCAAGAAAAAAAAAACAGGGGGAGGGAAAGTCCAAAAATAAATACTCCAACTGAAAATCTGAACTACAGAGAGATACATTTTTTTCTACAGCCACTTCAAAAAACTTACTATTTCTCAAAATAAAACATTGTAAAGAAGTATTATTCACTCACTTTATGGAGCACAAACTCTTAAGTCTCTTTCCTAACAGAGATTTGACATTTGAAGGTCACTCCTGCTCTGCAGTGCTCTTTGGTACGCTACTGCCTTGCCTTCACCACACTCCTCAGTACTCACACTGGTCCTGCACTGCAGCATTTGACAAGGTACCCTTCTCTGCTTTTCATTTCGTTTTGAGCACTGACAAGCTGACAGCATATAAAAGAACAGTAAAAAAAACCCAAAACAAACCCACAACAAAACCAAAAGAACTACTCTGCATGAATTTTNAGGCCCTAACAAAAAAAAAAAAAAACACACGCAATTTAGTCGGAGAAGAAACTTCTTAAGAACAGACTGAAACACCAGCAGTAATTTTAGGCATATTCTTAGACTCCTCTAAGAGTAAACCTCATGCTTGCTGTTAGAACTGCAGTAGCCAGCTTGCTTACTATGCAGTCTCCTAAAGAATGAAACAGCAGATAACAATGCACAAAAATAATTTCAGGAAAAAATTCAATAGCAGGGGTTTCAAGAAACGAAACTTTTTTCCTGTGAAGGGAAAGACAAAAGGTGGTTTCATTTTTTCCTTCAGCAGTATAAACATGACACAAATTAAGTGAACCTTTGAATCCTCTGTTGGCAATTGTGTACAGAAAGAAGGTGCAAGGCGAGTGGAATAAGCCAACTCAAAAGTGTAAAATACTTTTTAAAAACAGAAGAGACCGATCCAAGAGTCCAAGTATCTAACAGAAGAAAATACCACCAACAAACCAAAAATATAAGCACAGAACAAATGGAGGTAATAAACAAATCGCCAGAGCAGAAACAGTTTTCACATTTCCAGAACCAAGTTAATAATTATACTCTTTTTCTGTTAAAAAGCAGGCAATTCAGCATTCTAATAATTAAATCCAGTTGAGGGAATTATTTAATGAAAGTTAAAACTTAGCGTGAGTACTCAGAGTAGGTATGTTCAGTCTCTCAGACATCCGTTCCTGATGTCCTGACACCATCTCAAGTAAAAAATATCTGTGAGAAACTGCACTATATTTTTGCCTATACCAGCTGCTTTCTCTATTACCAGTGACAGTTCCACTAAGCTTTCCAGCTCCCTCAGTTGAGACACCTATTCCCATCTCTTGGGCTCAATATGTTCAAGTGCCACTTTTGAAAAATCAATTCTTAAGCTCAAGGGGATAAAACCTACAAAAAGCCTCATGCCATTAGCCTGCTCTCCAGAACCTGAGGTCACAGCTCATCTACCTCTTATTTCTAGCCCTTCACAGAATCACGGAATCACAGAATCACCAGGTTGGAAGAGACCTCTAAGATCCTCAAGTCCAACCCATGCCCTAACACCTCAACTAAACCATGGCACCAAGTGCCACATCCAATCTTTTTTTAAAGACATCCAGGGATGGTGATTCCACCATCTCCCCAGGCAGACAATTCCAGTACTTCACCGTTCTTCCCATGAAAAAATTGTAGTATTTTCATATCTGATCTCCTTACTTTCAAATGTTTTCTTCGCTTCAGTCCATCTCCTGTACTTGCTGTCACAGTATCAAAAAGCAAGATCAAATAAATGGAAAAAAGAGAGATCCTTAGAACATGGAAAGGAGGACAGGTGGACTCATATCATTTATCCGATCCTATAGAAAAGCTTAATATTCCACTGCCAACCCGTTTGTTCAGCTCGAGGAGCAAGACTACAGCTGGCAGCTGCTCAGCTGTTCTCATCAAGGCTTTAGTTCTTCCATTTAAAAACTAGCATATAGAGAAAAGATTAAAACCTAAATGATGAGCAGTTGTAAGCTGCTACAGTCTGCTTAGACAGTCCAGCTATGTTCTGCAGCTCATCCCTCAACTCAGGGACTCCCACTAGAAACCCCGGGCTGAAGGAGCAGCCACCTAAGCCTCCCACCAGTTTTCACAGTCATCTGACCCCTCTACAAAAGGTCAAAGCATAGGGAGACACTTCCAATACTTTTCCCTCACGGACAGGAGCACAGTGTGCTACAGGAAGCCCTCAGCTAGATTTGAATAATCCGCCAGCCTTCCGGTTCACAGCACAGCAAAATTACAGTATCTGTCACAGGATTTCCTTTGGCCAACAGCATTTAAACCACTGAATGAAGTAAGCTGTGCCGTGCCTGCAACCTATCCTTTGGGCCCGGGGGCTGTCAGTCAGCTCGGTACACCTCCACAACTCTCACCAGGGAGCTCACAGGAGCAGATGAACCCCAGGCCACGTAGTGCTGAGCGCACCGAAGCAGGGCTGTGGGCAGTCAGCACAAACCTCCACAGCAAAACCCTCCCGAGTGCCGCAATACCCGGGCATCGCCTGCCTACACCCTGTAAGCAGCACAGGGCATGCAAGGACATACAGGCTGGGAAAGCACTGGATAACCAGAAAGCTGCAGAATCAAACCAGCACTTTGAACCCCTGACCCCCTGGCAAGGACAGAGCAGCTGAACGTGGCTGTCACAACCCACAGGTTATCAACTGCTCGCTGCAACCCATTCTCACATTTGTGAGCTCTGCTTTAAGATACTGGCTGTTCTCACAGCTTCTTATGACTATCAAGTCTAAATTAGTATCTTAATTAGAAAAGAAGGATAAGAGTACCAGTGCTTTTCCCAGCATAATTACATTTTCACTAGGGTTTTTACTACCAAAATATAATGACTGGGGGGGGGGAACTAGCAGTCCTGTTAGCAAGTTTATTTAACGACAGAAGAACAAGGAATTAGAAGTTTCTGGTATTCCAGCCTCTGGCTGTGTTTTTCTCATCCAGGAGCAAAGAGAACTACTCCCAGATCAGGTGTCCCAGCTTTCACTTCTGGGAAAAAGTGCAACTGGGACTTGGGAGGAGAAGAGGTAATTCTGAAATAAGCCTAAAAAGCACGTTGAGATTAAAGAGCCGTCCCAGAGAGAAACAGAGAGAGAAAAGAAGGAATACAAAAGAAAAATATGTACCACATATTTTACCAGCAGCCTCCAGATCCCTTGCCGCTATCTCCCTGATGATGACTTGGCACAGTAAACTGCATTCCTTACTGGGTGTGGCACAATTGCAGATATACTGTATGATGCCTGGTAAGCATTAAGTGTATACACGGATTTAACTGGGCAGGACTTGCATCAGCATCAATTTTAACTGTAGTTTTTACAAACAGAGTATGGAATTACAGAAATGCCTTAGAATGTTCAAAATAGCTTGAAAAAATAAAAGAGAACAGAGGTACTGGCAACAGAAGGGTGGACAGGGAAGTATAGCATGATTACACATCTAATTTAAAATAAATTAATTCAATTATACATTGCGATCTTCTACAAAAAGATGTAACTGTATTAATAAAGATTGCCATACTATGTAAGAATTTATTTTTTCTGAGTATATGTTATGTTAAGGCTTGGTAAGCATTTCATTTATGTTTTTAAAATGGCAGAAAATGTTTCAAGTATATTCAAGACTACTCCTAGCTTATTTTCAGATCCACTAGATTTCAAGTTGACATCTTTTCACTATTCAGAGGTTACTTTGTTAAAGCCAACTTTTTAAGAACAAGAACCTGTCAAAGAAAGATACTGACCGTACTGTATTACAGTAACGCAATCTAATGAGGTTCAAAGCATAACCACATCCCGTCGATGGATATTATTGCATAAATTTTCAATTAACTGCCTTGAGTCAGCAGAGTTTTACTGAGGTTGTATCACAGTTCACTGACATCGTTGCCAGACCTTCAGAGTTCATCCTTGTTTTGCAATGCCCTGTCCTCAGCAAGAATCATTGCCAGGAGATAAACTCTTCACTGTTACTTTCTAGTCTGCAGCTAAAAACAACAAGGAATAAAAGACCTCAAGAAATAACAACCTTCCTGGAAACTGAAAAATTAATGTTTAGATTTGAAAATCATCTTGCAATCAATCAATGAAAGTCATTTGTAGACCGCACCATTACACCAATAATGTGTACAAAAATACAAGAAAAGAAAAACTATATATATATATTTTATCTATCAATAATTTAATGAAGAAAGATGTGGTCAGTTTGAGATTCAGCACCTCTTACTCTAACCTCAGGATTGTTAAGCATCACATCTNTAAAAAAAAAAAACTCTGGACTTTTTTAAGAAGACACTATCACCATAAAATATGATGTTGAAAGTTTAAACAATAGAACAGTTGTGCTACAACCCAGTTTTAATAAGTATTTTATTTTTACTGAGTAATGCATTGCCATACTGACAAGGATGCAAGCTCATGGGTGCAAGCCTTTTTTTTCCTTTACCGTTTCTAACAAAACAGAAAGTTAAATAGTTTGAAACACCTTATATCGTTAGTGTGCTTATCTTCATCAGTCTAGGTCATCAGAGTTACAATGCCTATACAAAGCTTCTGTATTCAAGAATCTGGCTTTCTGATACCTGCCTCAATGTCACTTAGCTATTTCTGGCTTGTGGACCTATCTACATTACTCATATGATGTATGTGGAAAAACTCATAAGATCTGATTATCACCTGTGAAAGGGAAACAAAAATTTTGAAGCTCATTTCCAAGAGAAAAAGATATATACATGATGCCAGGAAACACCAGTCCCCACAACAATTCTTCATTCCTCCATTCCACTCTGTACTTCTCATATAATTAATTGAGGGTACATTCCTATAGCTGTTCTAGACACAAAGTACTATGATATATTCTAAGTGAATATATGAACTGCCAGATACTTTCTAGCATGCAAATGCTTTCTGAACACATCTATTTCAACAATAATTTTTGTGCAAGTTGATGGAATAAAACATCTGGTTTTAAATTTGTTCTGTGTTTTTACTGCAGATTTCATAACAGCTGTTATTTTCACTTTCAAAATGCAGATAATTTATCATCAAGGTTCTCATACTTGAACCACATGAATGTTGGCACTTCTCCCAACTGTAAGTCTCATTTAAAATATTATTTCACTGGCAAAACCTGTTGAACAAGACATTCATTTCACTGTCATATACAAGGGGCTGAGAACTCATCTATGCTATACTAATGCTATGTTTGTGAACTGCATATACTTCTTATATATAGGGTGAGATACACACACGGAAGAAAAAATAAGCAAAAGGCAAGTTAAGGTCTTACTCTGGGAATTTTTGAAGTTCTCAGTTTTATATCTTCCCTTCTGTTTGTTCTTCCTAGCATTTGATATTTTCGTTTATCCACAGTCTAAAAAGTTCCCAGTTGGGAAGAACGAACATATCCAGTGCAGTATTTTCTTTACACATCATATGGGAGAAAATATGATATACAAAGTGAGACTCTTGATAACAAGATCAGCAGGCTGGTTTCCTTCCAGCTCTTCTGCACCCAGCTTGTTCAAACAAAGCTTTGCAAAAACCAGACCCTTCTTAAATCATCTTAGGATAGCTGGAACTTTTCAGCTTTCTGTGCCAATACTTTACAATCCAATAGTGTTTCCCTTGCCTTTACTCTTAGGACTATTAATTCATTGACTGAAATGAGAAGTTTCCGTTTCTATGTTTGGTCTTTATCCTGACAGCTGATATGAAGCCATCTTTACCAAGTATCTTGTCAACACTGTCTCTTAGAAACGTATGTATAGAGTCCACAGAATCTATAAGAGGGTGGTTTCATCAATACGTTGTGAGACAGGCAGAGCACTAGCCTTGATCCTTCTGAAGAAAGAGTATTTAAATTTGTGAGCAACCATTACTTCTGAAGACCTTTACGCATTAGGTTCTTTATGTGCTTTTTTTAGCATTATGTGCTTTGTACACATACACATTTCTAGAAATACTGTTCCACAAAAATAAAGAAACAATACTTATAACCTTTAACAAGAAAACAGTTTCATCACCACAGATGTTTGAATTCCCATATAAACATTACTGTGTTTAAAAGGGCAAAGGTAAGTCTGGCACATTAATATATATCCAGTTGGACACTCGGTAGCTTCCTCTGGCTGCTATTCACATCAGTCCTCTACTTGCCTGAAATTAGCTCTGCTACAGAAGGTGGTGAAGGGAAGAAAGCAAAACCAGAAAAATCCTACACACTGTGCAATTTAAAAAATACTGCTTTCCTCACTACTTCTTGTGTGCCATTCTTAATGGCAGCATTAAAATTTATAAATAAGAGCAAATTCTCTCACTTGGGTTTCCAAGATTTCGTTCTGAATTCACGTTATACAATTTCCAGACATTTTTTAAAAGAAGTAAAGGTCTCGTTTTGTGCTGTCTTCATTTGAACATCTACTTCTGTCTCATCCATTTCTTCCCTTTCACAGAATCATAAAATGGCTTGGGTTGGAAGAGACCTTAAAGATCATCCAGTTCCAACACCCCTACCATGGAGGGGACACCTTTCAGTAGACCAGGTTGCTCAAAGCCCCATCCAATTTGGCCTTTAACACTTCCAGGGATGGGGCATCCACAACTTCTCTGGGCAACCTGTGCCAGTGCGTTATCACAGTAAAGAATTTCTTCCCAACATCTCCTCTAAAGCTACTCTCTTTCAGTGTGAAACTACTCCCTCGTGTCCTGTCACTACATACGCTTTGCCGTCATCAGTCCATCCTCCAGGGGCTTTAACCCCTTTTCTAAAACTCTCCAGCCATTCTCCTCTTTTCTTTCCTCTCTTGTTCTATTGCCAAACTACCCTTTCCTTGTACTTGCACAATAAAAATAGGATGAAGTTTGGTACACAAACACAATCGTCATAAAACAAAGCTCACTAAGCAGGTAAGATAAAACAGGAGAAAAGCAGAGAGGTGAAGAAAGGAGAGACAAAACCTTCATGGTGTGGAAGGCAGACCTTTCGTCTAAAAAACCACCAAAGTAAAAACACTAAACACCAAACCAACCAACCAAAAACCCCAAATGCTTGATGCTTGCAGCAGTGAATAACCCGTTTTGCTCCTCCACTGTGCTTGTTTGAGCTGGGATAGAGTTAATTTGTCTACACCTTGGTATCGTCTTCATGATTAAGTTCATTACTTTCCTCCTATCACCACGATAAAAGCACTACACAGAAACTCGACACAACTCCAAATAATGGCAACAGACAAAAAATTGGCCATTTTCTCTCTTCTTCCCTTCTCTTTTTTTTCATTTCATAAATTCAAGCACACAAATGGCAGAATGCCTGGTCTTGCCTGCATTTGCTTAAACAAGTCTCCTTTAACTAGGAAGGTTTTCTCCGTATTCCAAAGCTGAAAAAACACACACACCCCTCTCCTGCTGAGGTTAAACACACTACTCTGACTGCAGTGTGCAGATTTTCTCACAGTGTGTGCACCCTACCTCAATGAAAGATGTAGCAACCAACACAGCTGTAAGTGGAGTGTGGTTCACAATTTTGTGTATCAGGTGAACACTGAAACTTTCTCAACACACAGCCCCAACTTACATTTAAGTACTTCTTGTCTCACCACTATTCTTAGCTGTGCTCCAAGTCCATTCTCAAGCAAATCAAATAAATATTAACTTATTTTATAAAAAATCTTGCAAACCTGACTAAATGCGTACTATATAAGGCACCGCTCTTAACACTGAGACAAATAACCCCTGAAAGGCTGAACAGTTGAAAAAAGCCATTTCCTTGGTCACTGAAAAATATGTACTTGATACATGAACTTGTAGTAGTAACCTACTCAAAACACAGTAAAAATAGTAATTTTGGGAATTCAGTTTAGAATCATCCAACCGACAGCCTAACATCTTTTCAGTCAAGTACCTCTTAAGGCACCTGCAAATGCTGATAACCAACAGCAACCACAGTAGCCTGCAGGAGGGCCCTAAATAAGCACCAAGCATACAGAAATTAGTACTACACTACCTATCAGCATATCCCTATCTCTTATTTTGAAGACTCACACTCCTAATTTCACACTGCCCTTTTAACAAAAAGATACCAGCGACAAAATTGTTGTTACACTGAGCATATAGTGAATGACAAAAAAAGGTTAAGGTTCATCAATACTTGGTGCATCCAGCTCCTTTTCATCAAAAACAATGGGCAAGCACCCAAACCACACAAAATTGCACATTGCATAAATGATCGCAATAAATGCATTCAAAAACGGTTAAAAGATGGAGCTAGCCTCAAAATATAGCTAAATGAGGTTATTTGAGTGAATGTATTTCTAATAGGGTTTTTTGGCAATCAGTACTTGACTTTGGAGTGCTTAGCAATGACCTACATGGGAGGAAAAATTTCCATAGAGATTGCTGATGATATGAAAATAGGCTATCATCAGCCAACATCATGCTTTCCAATACTGTCAAAATAAAATTATGTATCTAGTGACAAAGAAGTCATAATTACAAGATAGAGTATTCACCTGGAAAAGAACTGACTCATAAAAATTCAGGATAAAGAAAACCTACTGATTATTTTGGCCAAATAATTCTTCCAACTAATAGTAACTTTCCTCAACTATATTCTAAAATTACTGTCTTCCTAAACATATCATTAACTGCTACTTTTCCCTCCTCAAAAAACAGGGCCTGCATGCACCATGAGGAAACTCAAGAAGGATCACTGGGGATATGCAAAAACATGCTAACTGTGGAGAGAGCAGTCTGCAGGTTGACAGCTACCACAGTAATCCTTTGCATCACCTTCCCAGACAAAAAGAGGTTAGTGAAGTGCTACCCTTCATTTTGACATTTCTGGCACTCACTTGGGTAGTATTATACCATATGCTCCTGGATCAAGAAGTAAACTGGATACCAGAAGAAAATGGCATAACAAGGATGGCACCAGGATGTTGCAGCTTTAGTAAATAACAAGGAAATAACAAGAGTATGCATATGGAGACACCTGTCTGGAGAACCCAAGCAGCACCAGGGAACGAGGTCTCAGTGTTCTCTGTCATCAGACTAACAAACGAGGCAAAACTAACAACCTAATTTTTAAAAAAATAACCAACGGAGACCTAAAAAGCCAATGGTCTTTGAACTTTTTAAGCAAGGAACAAATACTGAGTTGGAGCAAACAGAAGGCATTATCCTTGTATTTGATCCCAAGTGCAACTACAACTGAAAGCGTACACAGTTCTGATGTCCCATGTAAATAAAAACTCTGAAACACTGAATAACGATCAGGACTATCATAAATTATTAAATTACTGCGAGAGCTGACTTACAGCAAGAAAACCCCATTGGTCTAGATACTCCAAACACAGACGAAAGATAACCACTTGGCCTGCCCAAAAAGAAGAGCTCAAAAGTGATAAGAGGTATCTTCAGTCCAGCATAATGAGATTCAGTGAAGAGTCAAAGGCTGATGCACACTTAGTACAACAGGCAGTTTTTTAAGCAGTGATTAACTCTGGGCAAACTGTTCCCATGGCTATGGTGAAGATTCCTCTATCACCAGAAGATAAATTCTCAGCTCAATATCCAAAGAGAAACACAAGTCTAGACAGAACAGAAACCACGGTAAATACTACGGCTTGTGCGATACAACTGTGTAGTTAAGAATCTCTGTCCTTCAGCTTTAAATTACATACTAATTAAATGCCATCTTGGAAAGTAAAGTGCAGTAGCATTTAGACAGCATTTACGGCAACATTTTTATATGCAACAGTTAAATACTATGCAAACTTTGTCCCTCTGGATTATGGTCCAAAAAGTAATCAAACATCTCAGGAAGACATCCACAAAAGCCTCGAAGATCTAAAGCACAGTGCCAAGATACCCGAAAATAAAGTTACATTTGTTTATTATAGAGAAACAAACCCTGCATTTTTCAGTGAACCAAATTCACAGCTTTTTGTTTCATCCTTCGTTATAATACATATTTAACAAATATAGTTTTACATTAAAAAACCATAGTTATGGTAATTTTTAGCAACCTTTTCACTTAGAAGGTTCAGCCTTTTACATACATCATAAAGAACAAAGTAAGAGTATTAGGAAAAGCTAAAGCCCAAATAGATTCTTACTGAACAATTGGTTTTAAATATAAAATGACTGGGGAAAACTTCTGAATACTTATATACTCATAAAATTACTCCAGGCAGATTACTTAGTTTAACAACCTACTGTCACTTCTCCTACATGAACAAAATCCATATTCATAAACTGGTGGGGCTTTTTAAATGAGCCAGCAAGTGCATGCGTGCTCCCTCTAACCACATTTATCATTGCCTTGCTAAGCACAGAAATCACCATTCAAAAAGTTAGCAGCAAAATGAGCCAGTAACAACAAAGCCCAGATAAGGGCAAGTGCCTGTTTCCGTGCTAGTGCCAACTGCCGCCTCTCTGCACTGCCTGAGAGCTAAGTGTGACATCTGGGTGAAAGGAAGACCACATTCTATTTTGACTGTCACTTCATTCCCTCTGGTACAAGACTGCTGCTCAGCTCTGAAGAGCACTTGCAAATCCCAAATATACTGCCTGAGTGAAAATGCTCGAGTCTCATCTCAGATTTTTCCTTCGAAATTTTTCATTCAAACAGATTTTTCCTACATTATCGTCAAGCATCTTCTGCATTAGGTTATTATCCATTATATGAATTTATCCTCCGCATAGGCATAAGCAGCTCTGACACCATGTGACACAAGCAGCTGAGGAACAAAGAGCTTGGGTTACACCTGCCTGGGGACAAGAGAAATGTCCACGGCAGTTCTCCAACCAGAATCCACACCCCCACAGTGCATACCAATTCCTTAACCGCAAGACATCCTTTTCAATTTCAGCCTGAGGCTCAAAGTTGTCTTCTTCCAAATGTTCCCTGCAAGCATCACTGAAGGGCAGAGAACGATGGATTTCTGAGCCTCTTACCTTGTTAAAATTCTTTATCTGACATTGCTGTTTGAAACACCTTCTCCATTCTCCCAACAGAGCTGGTTTAGAGGCAACAGCGAAAGCTATTCAAACTAATCAACCAGTCTGTCATTAAACCAGTTAGGATTAATCAGCCACTAACTAAACAAAGAGAAAGTACACCTTAACTTAGATTTTCCTACAAAGAAACTATGGATATACATTTTAAAAGATTGATTTATTTCTTTTTACTTTCGTTTGTTTTTTAAGTGAGCATTTATGATACTTAAGAGGGAGAAGTTTCAACAGCAAAAAGAGAAGGAAGGAGAGGAAGAAAAAAGAAAGCTTACATTTCAATGTGATTATTTTTGCTACATAGACTTTAGGATTAAGAAAACAGATCAGTGCCTTAATTCAAAACAGAATTTACTAATTACTGACTTTCTGGCATTTTAAATTCCAAGTTTATTTAAGACTAATGACATACATCTTGATATCAATAATGTAAAATAAGCAGCTACTGAGTGTTTAGCACGGGAAACACCATTTGCTCCAAAGAACTAAAATAAGTTGGGTTTAAGTAGAGTTCTTCCTTTTCACATTGCCTCTTACGACAAAGAGAGCCTACAAGTGAAGGGACAACATAGTCTCCAGTAAAATCTATTTTGCAGGTTAAATCTTTAACAGAATGTTAGCACCATATTATAAAAATGCCTTGAAATGTTAAGGTTTCCACAATTCCTAACAAATTATAAGCAAGGTTCCAAAATTCAAGGAGATGTCCAACAACAGAAGAAACAGAATACATTGCACCTCTAGTTCCTAAAAAGCGAGTCTCCCCGTTCACAGACTCTGCAAATAAATCCTGGAGGATATTACAACATGACACAAAGCCCTGGACAGATATGCCACAGAATCACACTAAGATGAAAAAATACACAGTGGAGGAGCTGGTGTTAATGTAATTCCAATAAGAACACAAAAAATTCCCATTTCAACACACTTTGCAAACATTAAGTAAGCACATGGCTATTTTATCCTTTTCAGATACTGACGACTGGTAGAATCCTGACAGTGTGGTTTATTCTTATATTAAAAATAAAAAGCCCCAGTTAACTTTCCTAGGAGAGATTTCCCTCCCAGCAGCTACATAGGCACACGTATACAACCGCAGTCATATAGCTTGTTCAGCAACCATCCACTAATTTTTTACTAATTTTTTGGAAAATGCCCCAATTCATTGCTCAAACAACTTGCCTGGTACCATTGAAGAACTGGCAAATACTAGAGGTGCTAACTATCCCAAAACTCCACAAGCAGATGTGTCAATCACAAAATTCTGTGAAAGACTAGTTAGCTAATTCAGAAAGAGGGAGAGGGAGGTCATTACTGTGTTTGACGATACCTTTGCAATTCTTCTAAGAGGTCATAATCTGTTTCTCTGGAATATATATATAAATTTTAAATACTAAAAAAGTTACACACAGATTTTTGTGCTACAGCACAATACAGTGTTGACATATTTTGTCAGCATACCTAGAAAACCCTCCCGTAACAGCTGCAGCCAGAGCAGCAAAGGCTCTGGGAGCCAGTGAAACCAGCTCCTAAAGTGGCACTAAAATCTGATGGCTCTTCTGGGAGTATCCTATCTGCTGCTTGGGACACAGGTAATAAGAAAGGGTCTTTCTGTTGTGGCAGGAGTCAGACTGCAACTGTTCTGTGCAACTACACAAGAAAAGAGATTACACCACACCAGCATTGGAGAGCCAGATAAAGATCCTGAGTGTAAAGAATCCCCAGACTGCCCCAAAGTACACTTTTTGTTGACCTACAGGGAATGCAGCTAATCCCCACAAGAAGCCTGGTGGTGCCTGACAAGAAATCAGGCGTGATTCATGCAGGCTGGTAACACAATACATTTCCCAACTGAGAGAGGAAGTAGGCCAAAATAATGCTTTAGAAAACACCTGGGCTACAGAACAACTTACACAGAGCACTTCAGCTCAGAAAAGCAACAACATTCATCAGCTAGGGCTCCATTTGTTGTTGTTACAAACACAAATTTAAGTCCCGGCTCAAATACAGATGATCCAGGACTTTATACACATTTGCTGTACAAAGCCCTACAAGTGTAAGTACTAAGTATTTTCAGGGAAAAACCAGAGAGGGGGATGCAGACACCGTGAATTTCCCACTACCTTGGGCAAATGGGGGTTTTTAAGATCTTTTACAACATTTTGCCAATCTTTTCAAAAGACATTATAGTAACGTCACAGGCAATAATTATTTCAATAATTTCAAATTAATTAATGAAAAATAGGTCTTGCATGACATGAGATGACACTACAGAGACATATTTGTCCATCAAATCCACCTAACTCCTGCTTATAATACAAGCTCTACCCTCCCATACACATGTAACAAATAAATCCCAATAGAAATTATTCATAGTAGTACTTCAATTGAGAACACAATTACTTGTAATTTCATAGTAAAGACAGCCAGATGCCCTGATGTCTCAGACCAGACACAAGTGTTCTTATGTCAAAGAGTCTGTTTCAGATTAAGCTCCGCTCTCTGTATCCAAACCTGAATAAATCCACAGCAAGTTAGTCAAGTGGAGATGCTCCAAATGCCGGGGCCCCTTCACACCTTTATCACGCAACAAACTACCTCAAAACAACCAAACAATAAACTGCAGTTTCCTTCTGCTTGTCCTAAAGGTGAGGAATCATCTCACTCATTTACTGGTCTGCTACATCAGAACAAATAGATTTCTTTAGTAAAAACAACAAACCCTTAGAAAGTTTCAAAACAAGAAGTAATGCAGCTATCCAGATAGACTGATTTTGAGGCCTTCAATTACTTCAGTTAATGTTTATAAATGAAGTGTTATGTTTCAGTAATCATATTCAGTTACCTAATCCAAAATCAGACTATCTTGCATATGCTTGTTAAAGGAACATTTATTCAGAAGTGACACTACTTTATTATAATTCAAATTACAGTAATTGCTTCAGACTTGTAAGGGCTACTCTGCACACTAAGTGTTGGATAACCTAGGAAAGCCTTTCAACTTCAATACCACACGGCAAGAGCTGACATTAAATACATTTAAATTATTTAGGCTAATGGATAAGGAGCTTTAAAGAAGAACATTCCAAATCCATGATAAGTGAACTCTGACAGTTTTTTCTTTATTTTTCCATTTTATTTATATTCATGCCATCTGGTTGTACTGATCATGCAGTTAAACAATCTTGTGTTTTTTCAAATGAAGTAAATTCAAAACTGATTTGTCTGCTAACAAATACACTGCAGGTGCCAGCTACGAAGTCACTTAAAGACTGTTACAGAATGGGTTCCAATTCACAATAAACACATTCCATAACAAATATCCAGAAGGCCAAATGGACAACCATGCTCAAACCCACGGATCGCTACTCATTTATTGAACGTTATATAATAAGACCAACTTCTGTGAGCCTCAAGTTTTAACTGATCTGCTCAGAACTTGTATCAGATTGCACATCCCAACCCATCCCAGCTACACACATCAACAGGGAGGAGTAAGTGAGCAAACTAAAAAAGTTACTTATCCTAAAAGCTCTGTGTCACCATAAACCACTTGATCAAAAAGCTAGACTTACAGAAAATAAAACTGGCAACTGACAAAGGACAATAAAGCAGCATTAAAAAAACACTGCTAAAAGTAAGCCAACGCTGATTTCCAAGTGCTGTGGTACAACTGTTTAAGTGACATTTGTCTTTTTTCCAGTGAAATTTGTCTTTTTTCCATGATGTTTTCAGGTAAAATTTCTTGGATATGCACAGACTATACATGCCATTTCCAGCTGTTAGCCTTATCAAAGATTTAAACTGTTTCCAAATACAAAAAACAGGCAGCTTTAGACTCCAAAATTTATAAGCAATTACTTCTATTTTGTAATTTCAGATTACAACCCCTAAAATCAAACACAGAAAAAGGAGCTACTGTCTCTACAAAAAGAGGCGGAGGTGTCAGGGAAAAAAAAGGGGGAAAGGAGGCTTTTAATCTTTTGTCACGGATTTCAGTCTTACCTTTTAGGTATCAAAATGTGTGTGTTTTTTAAACAAAACTACAGGAAGACTAAACACGCCAACAAATAGATAAAAGTCTAATGTGCATCTAGAACAGAACTACAGTAACCAAATGACAGTAAAGGGCCTTCTCTATGTCTATGCTGAAGCAGTCAAGCTTAATGGAAATGAGTGTGTCTCCAGTTCATACCAAACTTGTTCATTGCAATTTATAGCTGGTGCACCTATGCATGGCCTCCAGTGCATGGAATCGGACCAGCTCCTGAAATTCTTCAGGAAGTACTGCTACAGTAGTCCTAGCACTGATTTAGCCACACACAAGTCAGCATCAGAGCATCACTGGCATTTATGCAACTCTGTCACTTATAAATGCTTTAAAATTTACTGTCAGAACATCAGGATCTCAGCCATTCCTGTATTCTTACTGCTTGGAATCACCTAATATAAGTAACAGTAGGTTTTAGTCTTCCTGGTTTTTTTAAAGGTCTGTGCAGAGCTTTATAACTAGTCCTGCACTTGTTCTCTCTATAGCATTTTCTTGTCTTTAAAATCACCACAGTGATGCCTTATATTTAGAAGCTGAGTTTTGGACACACATCCTCATCCATCCACTAAAAGGACAAAGTTGAGTAAAAACAAGTAAACCACTAATATGAAATCTTCTTTCTTGCTTCAACAGATCCAAATACAGCACTATTAACTCCACAGTCTAGCCCCAAATCTGTAAAAATTTTGCACTACAACTAGACCGAAACCAGACCTTCCTAGGGACTTCCACAGATGCACGTCAGCCTGTCCACGCCCAACAAATTGGAGGACCTGGGCCTGTCACCACATCAGCTTAAATTAGGACTTGTCAAACAGGTAGGACACAGCAACCTAAATTATTTTATTGAATACAAAGGTAACTGTTTCCGCTGTCCCACCCCATAACGAAAAAAAATAATAGTAATAATCACAAGCATGGAATTTTCCCCCATTTATTTTGGGAGGCTCTGACTTTTTCCTTCTTTCGTTATCCAAACTAACTTCACAGGAGACGGAGCCTAACGTGATAGAAAAAGGAGCTTAAAAACGGGACCCTGTCACGCAGGGACAGCAGCATGTGCAGCCTCAGCCCTCCCCTGCCCCCGGCCGCACCTGCGGCGGCCGCGCCGCGGGACACCGCTCCGACCCTGCGCCGGGCCACCTCCCTGCCCGCCCTGATGCCAAACTCGGCTGGGAAAATAAACAAGTCAAACAAAGGAAAGGAGAGCGGGCGCAGAGGCGAACGGAGCCCGGCCTCGGGACGCGGGGGCCGGGGAGGGCTGAGGTTGGGGTCGGGTCGGACGGCAGCACGGGCTGCCCGGGCACCATCTTGGGGGCGGCCGGGGGCGAGGACACGGCCCCGCAGCGCCGCCGGGGGCCGGCCCGGCGCTTTACCTGCTCTGCCAGCCCTGCAGGAGGTTGGTGTATTTGCTGAGCGTCCCTTCCAGCACCGGCTCCCGCCGCCTGCCGCCGCCGCCGGGCGCCTGCGCGCCCCCCGGGCTGG
>VYZQ01043558.1:44768-66237 GCA_013400655.1 Mystacornis crossleyi
CTACATAAATTCATAGCTATTTGAGACAGTATTTTGTAGCATGCTGTTGATTCGCAAAGTGGATTTATGTAAAGGGAAGTGGATTTATCCCTTATCTTTTACTGAAGGCATCCACTGATATTTACTGATATCTGCTGTTATCTATTGATATCCATCTACTGATATTTACTGGGTTTATTTCCTATCAGTAGTGACCAAAACTCAGCCCTTCCTCACCCTATTTATTAATCAACATGATTACATCTTATAAGCCCATCGTTTATGCCTGCACAACCCTAAGTTGCATCAGCTTTGGAGATGATAAAGTTCTAGAACATTATTTTAGGTCTGAAAATCACATTAGTACACATAAACATTACAAACAATGAAGTTTTTCTATCCAAAATTAAAGAGCGGGCTGCCCAGGCAAGTGGCTGAGTCACCATCTCTAGAGTTATGTAAAAGGCACGTAGATGTGGTGCTTAGGGACATGGTTTAGTGATGATCTTGGCAGTACTGGGTTAGTGGTTGGACTCGGTGATCTTACAGACCTTTTCCAACCTACATGATTCTACGATTCTAAGAAAATCAAAACTAGTGATGATACTGTTAACATCACCATAGTTCATCATTATTTTTCTAAACACGTGCAGGGTTTTGGTTTTTTTTTCCCTGTTGCTTCTCCTGCACCCAAGTAACCAACTGAGGCATCATTCAGGAATTTGAAATTCAGAGCTCTTTTGGAAATATCTCTGTTGAGCAGGGACCTAAGTTAGCTGCTAAAAGCTATGAAGCTATCCATAAACTAAAGATCTTTAGATTTTAGATTTTGCTAATGAAGGGCATCTCGGTCTTTCTTAAACATAAAGGTTGGAGACTCAAATTAAGTCCAAAGTGGGATATTAATTCAACTGAATCATTAACTTTACAAATTGCAACAAAAAGCAACATGTTTACTGGCTGTCAACTTCACTTTGTACCACACCTTGTTCAGAAGCATTTGGTCTAATGCTTCCTCCGTCTCTATCTTGTCTTTTGCCCTGTCAGTTTGCATACAAACTCTGTAAACCAATAAAGTCCCCATATGTTTGAACTTCAGCTGCATGGGACAGGTTTATTGCCAGGAAACAGCAACTCCCTCTAGTGCCAAAGGAGCTTCCTTCCTTACAGCACACTAAATTAATCTCCTGTGAAAGTCAGTAATTGCTAATTAATGTTGTGTTCTTGTTATAAAGTAGCATTCAAAAGTCTTTTTTCCTATTAGTCTGTTCTGTTGTATCTGCTGACACAAGTGTTAACAGGAACTAAAATTTAATAGAAACAAAAATAACTTCTGTGTTTGCAAATTAGGACACTTGGACATTGATTTTTTTTTTTTTTTGAAACACATGTTAAGCACACTGAAAAGCTTTGGTTTACATACTCAAGCCCTATCAGACTGGCACTAAAGCTGGCTCACTGCCATCTTTGAAAACTGTTTCAGAACCCTGTGCCTTCTACGATTTATGGCAAGTATATGCTTTCCAAGCAAATAAGAACATTGAAATCAGTTACAGTTACTCTGGATGCTAAATTTGTCCTGGATGTTGACACTCAGCAGGTTAATATGCATAGAACCTACCACGGAATAACAAAGCAGAAAGTTGCAAGCCTTGTGGGAGTTTTTATCCTCTGAAGACAAGATAAATAAAAGTACTATGCCCTTGAGTTACAAACCAGCTGCTGCAGATCAGTTCCACTCGGGGCATTCCATGCCGGCTTGGCGTGCTGATAAGCGAGTTTGGATGCTGCTGGTACTGTTAGACTGCACGTACTGTATACAAAGGTTACTGGGGTTGTCACGCTCGGTGCAGAGAAGCTTTGCGTACATTAGGATTGTACAGCTTGCTTTGTTTTCTGATGCACAGCAATGGAACAGCATGAAACTAAGAGGTAAAGGCAAAAAACCAGCACAGTGCTGGGAAGAAATAAAGTTACATCTCATTAAAGGCCAGAGGCAGCAGGGGAACTGTCCTGCCTCCATCACAGAGGGGAGACTAGCCTGCAGTGCTAGATCTGCCCTCCATCCTTCGCTAAGTTGTATGGGTGGAAAAGAATAGGAGATGATGTTTACAGAAAAGATCTCACTAGAAACTCCCATTATATTGCTCCAAAATTAGATAATGGCCTGATGTCCAAAAATACGCAGTTTTAAACCCTTATAGTATCACTTACTATGACCTACTATCCAGAAAAAGATGAACGCAGGAAACAAGCAGCTGCCCAGCTGTCTTTGGGTCAGAAGCTGAGGTGCAAGCTGTCCCTCCTGTAATGTATGTGGTGGCCAGTTACAAAGCAGACAAGAGCAGGGCAATATCCATGCCCTGTACAGATCAAGAGCAGCAAGGTCTGCGTCTGTATGCTGCAGAGTGGCAGAGTTCTGTACAGTGAAGCAGCTAAAATAGCACAAAGTCAGCATTCAGAGCATTAGGGTCTCTACAGAGCAAATAGAAGGGATGCAGACAGTGGGGCCAAGATAGGACATATCCCAGTGCAACTGCCAAGTGCAATTTGGCATTCTTACTCCTGCAGCCTATTTATTTTTCCCTGGAATCACTGACACCCTGTGAGTCCCACGTAGTAGAACTACAGCAGACTGTTTGGCTTTACACAACTGAGAGTTCACAACCTGAACTGATAGTTCATCAACCATCTTGGCTTGGTAGTCAGCTCAAAGGCTCACAAACTTCTCTCCTGCCTTAAAAACCCACCCATTATGAAAAGGTTACCTGAGATTTGACTAAGTAACCAGCCTGACTGCCCAGGTGGAGCCATGGGATAAGGTGATTCTCTTAAGTCTCCCAAGAATCTCTTAAGCCTATTGAAAATAGATTTCAATATCTATTAGGTACTTCGTGGCTAACGAAACACTGGCTGGAGTAGTTGCTGGAGTTTTTACATTTTATATGAAAAATTAGCAAGCTGGTTTCTACTACATACTATATACAACAGTATAGACATAGATTTTGTTTATCCTACCTGGTTTATTTTCAATTTAATCTCACATAATCATAGTACAAGGAAATAAGATGATATTTTTCACTTCTGGTCATAAATAGTTTGTAGCTGGGAATAATTTGCTTTTTACTTACCTTCTTTGCATGAATGAGTCATGTATTAATTCTCACTTCATATGGTCCTAGTCCCTAATCCTGCATAATTTTACTCAAATAAACTGGCTCAGTGGTTGCTCAAATAAGTAAAGTCAGTTAGGAATAAACTGCTTTTCTGTGCAGCTGATCTTTGTCCAGTTGTTAGTCTCACTCCTCCCCTCAGCGACGCAGGATCAGCACAGGTGCATCCACGTAACAGCAAGAGCTGAGCTGAAATGCAGCTCCTGAGACAACGGGTGGAGTGTGCATGGACAGAAATGTGCATCCTAGTCCCATTTGAGGCTTCTCACAGCTTTCTCCTGACCTACCTGTTTACAAAGCAGCCTGATCCAACATGACACAGCTGTGCCACACCATGGTTACCTGCAAACAGAGGCCACTGGGAGATGGGGAAGACATTCCAGAGAAGGCTCGTGTAAAATGATGGTTACAGATTGGTCACGATAATGAGTCTGTGGGCCCACTGAGGGCCCTGACAGCAGCTTGAGTTCTGTAAAGACTCTTCTAGCTACTCATTTTCATTTAAAAATAGAGTACCCTTCTTATATGTTTTCTCGTGCTACATCAAATATTCAATAGTCCATGCACACCGAGGCTGTAATTTTGTTTAAAATGAACCCAGTTACATTCTGATTTTAGTACTTTACATTGACTGTTTCATAGTGGATTCCTATTATTCATTGTTGCACAGTGTTTACATGATGAAAAATACATTCCATGGTTCTCAGTTCAGTTTCTCTTGATAGACATGACAGTTCACTAATTTGGTCCAACAAATGACAACGGCATATAACCAAATTTGAATGCAACAAAAAAAATCAATTTTGGAACTGCATACAATTTCACATCGTCTATGTCAATAAAAGCTATTAAGCAGTAACAAACCAACTTTGAGAGACAGCTATTGAGAGCATCAGCTAAGCACAGTATTGACTAGCAGGGACTGTTGGGCACAGTTCCTTCTAAAAAAATCAGTCAATACATCTTCCTACAATAACTTTATCTGAATGTTTTCTTCAGGCTGCATAAGGCTGAATATCTGATATATGAAGAGAAATGAAGACACATATATAAATCAACATTAACTATGTTAATGGAAGTGCCTTTACTTCTCTCAATCCTTATTTTGGAAGTTCCAAACTTCACGTCCTGTTGTACTAAAAACTTGGGACAAACTGGGACTGTCTTATCAGAAACCTGAAAGTCTAGTTGCATGCCAGTTAAAATTCATTCTAGATGTACTAAAAGTCACTAGAGCACAGTAGAGAGAGATTCTAAGTTATCTGTCCTGATTCCAGATCATTGGACAGCACATCAGATTCCATTATGGCTGAGAGAACTGTGCAGTCGCTCAGCTGTGCTTTCCCTCTTGCAAATGTCACTTACATCCACGAACTTATGATTCCATAATTCAACTGACCGAACAGACACCTTTCATCTTGACCAGCTAGAAGTAGTTTTCACTCCAAGTCCAGATATATCTTTACCTCAGATCCTTCACTGCAACAACGTGCTGGTGCCAAGTTTCCCACCAGAGCTGCCCAGAGTCAGCGTGATGATAGGGCACAGCACTGTACCTAGCAATCCAAGAAGCCAATAGTAGTTAACCTCAGTGCTAACACAATCCTGGCTACTGCTTGTTAGGAGCTTGCAAGCCCACTTAGAACTCTTTTACATTAAAATGTGGAGGCGAGGATGCCAATGAATGTGCAGCAGATCTGCAGCTATCTGTGGCACCACAGTCATAAACAAAGAAGTCCAAAACTTTTACTCAAGTTAAAGCAGAGTTTTCCCATTTGCAGTATTTTATGGATAATGGTACATGAAGACAGATGAGAATAGTTGTGCTACATGGACAGTTTGTTTACCTAAGGAACCAGATTTTACCTAATTTTACATGCAGTTTACCTAAGAGCCAGATTTTAATTAATTTGGCTTTTTTTCCCTCCCTCTATAATCCCTTTGCAGTCGGCAGACCACAGGAAGAAAAATGCCACATAATTAAAACCTTTCTTGACTAATAAAAATGATAAACAGTAAGTAATTTCAGTTCTCTCCTCTTAAACCTCATTTATACTCTACACATGCTTGATAATAGCTCTGTGCAGCTACAGGAACACAGTTCTATGGATTGAGGCTTCAGAGTAGTGGGAGGCTCATTTTAGTGTTCTGTAAGAGATCCTGTCACTGCACTATCTGGAAGGCAGAGAAACTACTGAGCGAGAGTTACCCACGACTCAGAACCCAATGATGAGAGCAGGACATAGCTGAAATAAGCACCGGAGTAGAGGCACTAGTTAATCTCTAGCTGTAAGGGTCACATCAGAGATGCTGATCTATGCATTCCAAATTTAAGACTTTATTAAAGCTGACTGTGAAACAGCAGGGAACTAGTCGTACATCATCATTCCTACCCCATTTTCCTAGCTTCCACAGACAAAGCTTGTTATTGTGTGCTTTGCTGAGGAAAGGTTAGAAAGAAAGCATTCCCTGCATGCCATTGAGTGGTTCAGTGAGAAAGGTGAGATGAAGGCTAGCTCAATTTCAAGGAGAATGGAAGACAGAAAAGAAAGGAATGATTTGAGGTCATCTGCACTTCAAAGAAAAAGGGAAAATCCACATCTCTAGAGCAAAACTTGCATTTATTTTTTGTTTTGTAAGGAATATACTTCAATGCTGTGTATATATAGTACAGAGCAATGACAAGCAAATCATCTAAAAATAGTTCTCCACTGCCTAATGATTGCAGGGAAGAAACACTTTCCTGGCAGACATCCGTATTTGCAAAGAAAATTTTTTTGTATTGCCCTCAGCCCACATAATTCTGTCTCCATTTTATATTTAGACTCCGTATTCCAGAACACAAATCTAATAGCACTAAATTGCTTAGTCAGATGTTTGACTTCTTACTATGGACTGAGACAGTCGTTCAGTAGTTTAAGTTAGAAAAAGCAGATAAACACAGCTAATTCTTCTTTCTGATTTTCTGCATGGACAGCACAAATGACTTTTGTATCAGCACAAGGTGGGGGAAGAACGTGCAGAAAGGGGAATGGGCAACTGAGGGAGGATGGCCTTTTTACTGACACAAAATGTTTACCATGCTATGACCTTAATTAATAAAGACGTTACACAGAAGTTTAATGGAATAACTTGAAAAAAATAACCTGAAAGAAGCTGTGCAGGCAGAGGAAAAAACAGTACCAGTTCAGTATGTTCAATAAGATACAGGCAGAAGTTCTTTATGAAATCAGATATTTCTTTTCCAGATTTCTCCTTATTTATTAAGCTTTATAATCTGTGCTTGACCTAGGTTCACAGCTAGATTAAAATTGTATTTATCTTGTAAGGCCTGCCAAAATGCAATATGATAAAGCCAAAAACATTCTTTCTTCTTTCAGAATAGAGGTGTGATCTCCTTGGAAGACTGATTTATTTTGAAGGTGCTTGTCAAGCTTACATGAGGTGGGTAGTTCCCTAAACATAAAGTAAGCACATTTCTCTCAATGTAAGGAAAATCAAAATAGCTTTTAACCCACAACTCACTTTCCTTTCCTCATTAACTTTTTATCCTCAAAAATGCGGATTAGTCAGTCAAAATAGAACAGGACTGGAAAGAGAAACATTTGAATAAAGTTGTGGAAAGCAGACAAAATAAGCACAGATGAGAAGTGGGAAAACAGGTTATGTGAAGAAAGGATGAAGAGGGAGTGGAGGTGAAGGGAAGGGAAGGTAAAATGTTTGTGCTTCTTAGCATTTCCTCGCCTTCATGTACACTTCTTTTTGCAGGACTTCAAAGTTACCCAGCAGTCACTGGGTATAAATCTCAAAAACTAAAAGTCAAACCTAACTCCTTCTCATCCTGTACACATTCAAAAGAGTCAGTTTCTTAATTCTATTATTCAGTCACATCTATGTTTGTTTAATTTAGGCAGGACTTCATCCTCAAATACATCCTGTCTGTATTTGAGATGCTTTAGAAACTGAGGTGTCTTAAGAAAATATTAATTATTATATCCTAATCTGCTTCCCCTTGAGGTCACCTACTTAGAGAGGCTGAGCTATGCTGCCTAATCCATATCCATAGACAGGAGTTTATAGTACGAAAGAAGTCACAGAATTTTGTAAGTCCCACGCTCTCACAACAGCACGTATGTAAAAGCAATTCCTACAAAATCACCGGAATTTAGAATGACTCAAAATGTGTTTCAAGATGTTAATATGTTCTGGTGAAATAATTATCTGATTACATATAACTCAGATTCTTATCTTTTGTGAAGAACACTAAGAATAGACTAAAAGAAAACTGCTATTTAATGCATTTAATTATATCCCAAGAAAACTTTTTTTATAATATATGCAACAAGAAAATCAGCCTATTAATGGGAAAAATTCCAAGTAGGTAATCAGGACTTTTTTTCAGAAACATGCAGATGAAGCTAAATATTTTATATTACTGTAGCTCTTCTGCATTTTGTAGTTGCCAGATGTTTCTGCTTGGTACAATTGTACATTTACAGTTGTAGATTAGCACTGACGTATCTTATTATCTCTGGGTACTGAGTTTTGAAAGGAGCTTGTCAGGTTTCAATAAATGCTTGGATCGTCAGACAAATAGAGAACTCCCTAGAAAAAGAGGAACAAGCATCCCAGCAATATTTAGAATAGTTCAAATAGATCAATACATTAAGCTGTAAGCACAGTGACTCTGCCTATAAGTAGTCTAGAACATGCAACTAGAGAGTATCAGAGCTTCAGGGCAGGGCATCAATACTGCCCTTTCAGGAGTTGCTTTTTTCTTCTTAATGGTTGCTCAATCCATGCTGTCTTTTTCATCACCGTGTGTAAAGCCAAAAGAAGCACTGAAGAAAAGAAATAGGTCTATGTCTATTGACATTAGACCTACAAACCACTAAGACACACAGGAAAACTGGAAACAAGAACAGTGATACAATTGTGTATTACTTTCTCCCCCATTCAGAATGTATTTCTATGTTAACAAACTTCCTTTTTTTTTTTTTCCCTGTAATGGAATTATGGGCATCAAACTAGCTGCTTTCTGACATGCACCAAATAAATTTATTATTGTCTTAGTCTTCTGGCATGTTGACAGATCAAATCTGTCAAATCTTAGTGGTGGTTTAATAAACCCAGTTGCCTGCTTCACCTGTCAGAGGAGCTCATACGGTTGTCATAGCAAAGCTGGCGTGAGGGAACGTGTGCTCCTGCCGCAGCTGCTTCCATGCAAAGCCCAGAATCTGAAGGCCTTAAAACCTGTAATTCAGGCAAACAGTTGTCTGACTTATCTATTAGAACCTACCTGTCCGTCACTTCCCTTTCGCTGGTTGCTCTATCAGGCTTAGGAGAATGGAATATGGATGTGAGTGTCTGTGACTTCAATTAATTGATTATACCAGGACTGTCACAGCTACACCGTTGGGATGTGGGTTTTTATGAAAGATGATGCAAGTCTGATTTCCCTGAGATTACCTTTCAGATTGCCTTTGCTCCTAACCCTTCTCATTAGCAATTTAAGGTAAGATGTCAGACTCTGAACTCAAGCCACTGACATGTAATTTCTTCTGCCAGCCTTGAGAAGAAGATTAAAATCTCCAGCTGGGGTCGGTTTGGCCTGCTAGGACAGGAGGACAATACCTTTAGTCAGTACAACTAGATTGCCTGAACACATCTGTCTGAGTCTGCAGACAAGGCATAAAAGAAAATCTTGTATTCTTGCTAACATTAATGAACTGGGAGCACTTGTTTTAACAGTAGAAAGGTTCTTTCTTGCCCTTTCTTCTCCATTGTCTGCAATGTTTTTGTTTAAAGGATTGGCCATTTCTTACTTCAGAAGCAGTTTAAATTAATCAGCCCTAAATGCATCAGGAAGTTGGACTAGATAGTTGTAGTTCCCTTCCAACTGAAACAGTCTATTTTACTTTATTCTATTCTGTAAAATTTAAAGTGGCATGGTAGACCTGCACAATGTACTTTTGTAACGCACATGAGGATTCTGCAAGATGAATATGTGTTTATATTTCAGCTTTTTTTAAAGTTTGACCTGTTTAAGTAGAGTGCAGTTTAATTCATGGCATAAATGTATGTTAAATTTCAGGTTGCAGACTGCCAGTGAGACAATGGCAACTCTATGTCAAACACAGCAGTACACACACAGCCTCTCAATATGGTGTGGACTGATGGACCATAGCCTTTTAGACTGTTAGAGAACTGTCAGCTTTTTGAGAAGATCTACAGAAATTATATCGGTATTCTTTTTATTATCTGTATTTTTTTATATTTTACATTTAGCCTAATAAAGGCTTCAACTTTTCTGACCAGACTGTCAAAATTATCCTAAAGTGCTCATATTCAGGATGTACATTTTGCATAAAATTCAGTTCCCTATTATATTCCAATCACTTACTACTCAGTTTTGTAGGACTACCCCCTCCCCAACCCCTCAAAACCTAGGCTAGATATTATCAACCCTGGTCTCTGAATGCCTAAAGCAAGCATAAGCAAAACACTCTCTCACTGGACTCGAACAATGAGATGAGGGCTTTCTCCACATTAGGAAGTGCTAGCAGTAGAAATAAAGATACTAGTGCAAGCAGTTTGGATTTAGGCATGTTTTGTTGGGTTTGATTGTTGTTTTCAGGGTTTTTTTACCTTCTGTTATAGCTTAATTTGATAGCAAACGGGCAGTGGAGTACATGGAGTAAATGAAAACCCTGCTTTTAAACTGAAGGGAAAACATCAGGTAGCAGTTCACACTGCTTCAGCTACGATGACCCAAAAAGCAACAGAGCTGATCCAACTTTTCTTCTTGTATAGCCTCTAATTGAAAGAGCATTTCATTGACAGCTAACACCTAGCAAGCCATTTGGAAGAGGTACAAGAGAAGAAATGTGCTGTAATCAAGAGCTCAAAAGGGTATTGTCTTGATACACGGTTGATTTTAATAAAGAGAGGGGTGCACTGGTACAGGAACAGAGCATTGTCATAGAATCATAGAATATGCTGGGTTGGAAGGGACCCNCTCAGCACCGGTGAGGCCACAATCTGAGTGCTGTGTCCAGTTCTGGCCCCCTCAATTCAGGAAGGACATTGAGCGTGTCCTGAGAAGGGCAGCAGAGCTGGTGAAGGATCTGGAGCATGAATCCCATGAGGACTGGCTGAGGGAGCTGGGATTGTTTAGCCTGGAAGAAGGAAGCCCAGGGGCGACCTTACTGATATCTAGAACTTCTTGAAAGGAGGTTGTGGCCAAGTGGGGACCAGCCTCTTCTTCCAAGTAACAAGTGACAGGACAAGAGGACACAGTCTTAAGCTGTGCCAGGTGAGGTTCATGTTGTACATTAGGAAGAATTTCTTCGCAGAAAGGGTGATTAGATATTGGAATGGACTGTCCAGGGAGGTGGTGGAGTCACTGTCGCTGGAGGTGTTTAAGGAAAGACTGGACATGGGCACTCAGTGCCATGATCAAGTTGACGTGATGGTGTTTGGCCATAAGTTGGACTCGATGATCCCAGAAGCCTTTTCGAACCTAAATGATTCTGTGATTCTGTGATATGGCACAGTGCCTGCGGGACTGCCTGTTTTGTTCGAGGGCCCCATTTAGCTTCGTCCTCCACGGGAGCCGTCGCGTCCCTCACAGACCCGGCGGGCGGGGAGTGGAACTACAGTTCCCGGCACGCCGCAGGGGCGGAGGGAGAAGCGGGCGATGCCCTGACGGCGGAGGCGGGAGCGGGGGGCGGCGGCCTCTCGGAGCTCTTCGCCGCGGCCGCTCTGGCGGGGCGCGGGCGGCGCTGCCATGGCGCTCTCCGCCGTCAGCCCCCTCAAGGTCTGCGTCGTGGGCTCGGGCAACTGGTGAGTGCGGCGGCCCTTGGCAGGGCGGGCACCTCGGCTGCCGCCGCGGCCCGGCCTTCCCGGAGGCTGTGCCCGCCCGGGCCTTGCTGTCCGTTCCCGCCCGGCACCGTGGCCGCGCTCCCCTCAGGGGTGGCGGCCGTGAGGCCACCAGGTACTGGCGGTGGAACACGGTGTCGCCGGGCTGGGGCGGGCTCTGGGTCGCGCTTGTTCCGTGCGGGAGGGCTCGTCCTGCCCTGCCGGGGGCTCGTCCTGCCCTCGGCTCCCTCGGAGCGGAGGTGCTGCC
Source organism: Mystacornis crossleyi (assembly GCA_013400655.1). NCBI lineage: Eukaryota > Metazoa > Chordata > Aves > Passeriformes > Timaliidae > Mystacornis > Mystacornis crossleyi. The sequence continues at coordinate 56,049 of VYZQ01043558.1, forward strand.
CTGACGTACTCGGAGGAAGAAGCGGCAGAATCGAGCACGCAGTTTTAGTGCTTGTAAACACCCACGTGTTATACGAAGTTGTTCTAGGCTATTTTTAACCTGGTATTTGTTGTGTGCTTTGTCCGATATCCGATGACGTAGACATTAAAGATGCTGTACATTAAAAAAATTTTTTTTCAACTACTACGCCCTGCCGGTAGAGCTTCACTAACAATCTCACTTGTCTACAAAAGTGTTGTTCGGGGTGTTCTGTGTTCCTGTGTGCCTATTTTCCAAGACAGTTCAAAGAAGAATTGCGAGACACTAGGTTATTTGAAATACCTTTTTCCCCCCCCTCGCCTCCGCGATTGATTATGCTGAGGCACACTGAGAGCTTGAGACAAGGTTTTATTGCTGTCTCTATCTCTAGTTTATAATTAGACTTAAATAAACTTGCTTCTTCATCCACTGAAAGCAGTAGACTTACTTGACGTTATTCTTCAAGAGAAGTATCATGACAATCCTTTGTCTCCTTTAGTTATTTCTTTGGCTTTACCCATTTTCCTACCATTCCTGATCACTGTTCCTATGCCAGCTCCCTTTTTACAGTGAATAAATTAAGCACAGTGTGTTACAGAAATGTATCTTCACAGTTTGTCACTTCTAATTTCTAAGGGAAGCCCACTTTATTCAGGTAAAATTGGGGTTTAAGATATTAAACTCAGAGGAGTTTCTGTGTAGAGCAAGGTACTGTGTTTTATTAAACCAAACGTGCCAGTCTTTTGTCAGCATGATCTTAGACTTGTTGCTCACCCCTTGCCCACTCCATGCAGTTGGCTTTTGCTGCTCTTAAAAATATCAGCAGCTGCCAAGTTTTATTTTTCTTTGTGATATCTTGTTAAGGGAATGGCTGTTGTTTCAGTGCAGCATCTCTTGCTTTCCTTGCACTAGCTCGTAAGATGAACAGGGAGATACTGTGCATTGCACTATATGTCACAAGGAAATTCTGCAGTTAGACCTCGTCTTTTAGGAGTGTTGTGGCTGTAGTGAAATCTAGAAAAAGTTTTAGGAAGTTTGACTGCATTTATATTGGATTCACTGTGAAACACTCTTGCAGAAGCAAAAGGATTTGTAGATATTGTCTACTAGCAATAACCACAGGCAATTATATTTTGTTTTCACCTCACTGGATCAGTTTAATAAATAAGAAAAGCTCCTGCCTAATAGGATGAGTTGGTGGCAAAATGCCCATATCTCCTGTGCTGAGAGAAAGAAAAAAGCTGATGCCTGGTAGTAGCATTCTCTCTTTCTTTTCGGGATAAATGTATTTAAATAACTTATGGCTTCTTTCATATGTAATGGCAGGGGTTTTCGTGTCAGGAAAGCAGAAACCAAAGTAATCAAAAATTGAAAGTAGTAATTCTTGGAGAGGTAGGTGGTTTCTTCCTCAAAATCCATGGGATGACAGACACCAAACCCTGACTGCAAAGAGCACTGTGATTCAGTAGTTATGTGTAGCCACTGAACTAAATTGGACTAAATTTGTGTACTTTGTAAGTGCCTTTTTTAAACTGGGGTCTGCAGTCCTAAAATATTTAATTAAAGTATTAGTATTTAATGCATTGAAGCAGCTAACGAGAAAGAAATTGAAGCATTTTTAAACATCTGATCATTGATGTTTGGGGATTATGTATTTTTGAAGCCTGAGTTATAGGAGTGTGTGATTGGTGGTGCCTAAATTGTAAGCATGTAAGTAGTTAATGTGTGTGGGGTTTGGCATCTTGAGCAGTTTGGAGACAGTGGGTTTGGGGGTTCTGGGTGAGATGATTCAGTCAGACAAGTCTTTGCCTCTTCATAGCCCTTTAAGCTGTATCTGGGATGAAAAAAACTCTAAGGGAGCTCGGCGGGACAGTAGCTTTAGAAGCGTTCAGCCAGTCACCTTGGTTGATTAACTACTTCCAGTCAGACTTGTTTGGTTGGTTTCCTACGGGAAGGTCACCTTAACAATGAAGTTGACTTGGCAGGGGTCACTTGACACCTGATGGAAGATCATGGGACAGGACAGATGGCTCCGCATGGAAGAGCAGGAGCTGTGGTGTCTGCTGGCCTTGCCCTTTTCGGGTTGCTCAGCTGGTGGATAAGTGACTGTGTTAGGATCTTTTAAGACAGGGGATAAAGTAAGCTGTTTGGGGTGTGGGGAGGGTACACCTTGGGGATATGCCTTGGAGCCCTGGGATTCCGGGACAGTGCCTAGAGTCATTTAAAGCACTGCGAGCTCTGCCTTGATCAAGTACTGTAGCCTGTTCTTGTGATGACACTTCCAGGACGGGTTACTGAGGTGTGCACAGCCAGAATTTATCCCTCTCTGTTCTCTTGGATTCATTTGTTAATTAACCTTATTGCCAAACTTGAACAGAAACTGTGAAATTTGGGAAGAGATGGGAAGTTACTGGGCAGAGGGGTTTATGCAGCTGGGAACTTGCAGAAAACTGGGTGGAACTGTGGTTTAACTGAGGTGATTTACGGGGACAGTGGTAGAGCTAGATAATGATATCATTTGCATTTGAATATTGTGAGCTCCACAGCTGCTGTTATCAGGGCAAGTTAAGGAGTTTTTTGGCTTTGTGCTTAAGTTAAAAAGTGATGAGGGGAAAGCAGACCGACTGTGAAATGGTCCAAAAGAGTGGTTGCAACATCATGGGAAATGCGAAACCAGAGAAGCCAGTCAGGAGAACCTTCTGGAATTCAGAAACTTAGCTAGGCAAATCTTCACTTTTTTAAAATACTGCATTCAAAGGCGGCGGGGGGAGGGCGGAAAAAGGCAGCTCAGCCATTTAAGTGTTAAACGGTAATGGAATTAATGTCTCACTTAAGTAGTCCACACTGCCAGACTTTCTGCTGGCAGACTGAAAATCCCAGTCAGAGAGTTGCTGAATCAGTTATTTCTGTCTCGCTCTGTCACCATCAAGCAGAGAGAATGTGTAGTGAAGTTCAAAACAGAAGGCAGTGGATTTTCCAGGATTCCGACTTTATATATAAATCTGTAGGAGTCAGTGTGCTTTTGTTCAAGGAGCTCAAAGCACTGTCTGAGAAACACATACCTGTGTGGTGTTGAATGTGGGGTCTGCTGTTTGTATGGGTCTGACATTTGGAGGCTGAGCTGGTGAGCTGTATACCAGTGCAGCAGAAACCGTGCTGTATGAGCTTGATAAGAGATGGCTTGCAATTGTCTTCTGTATCACCTCCTGAACCCAGGGGCATTTTTAGTGTGTGAAGTGCTATTAGAGAAGTAAATTCCAGTCTTTTAAGACATACAGTTTTATGGTTTAACTATAAAAGGTCTACGTAGGATACTAAATTTTTTTCTGCCGCTACTTAGAAAGTGACCTTAGCCATGTGCTAGCACACATCTTTAATACAGCACAATGAGTTGTGCCATACCAAAAGCTCTTGAAGTAGAATGAATCCATTTTGTTTAGTTGCCAGATATGGGTTTATTACAAGCAATGTACAACATAAATTTAGGGGACTGTATGAGTATTAACTAGATTGGAAAAGTTAGTGTTCTTACCTCCTAGTAAAGTGTGCAGTTTACACTCACACACAAACACACATGCGCCTCAGATCAATGACTGTATTTTTATCGCATCTCTTAAAATTTTTTTTCTCTCTCCTCAGTAGGTTATCATGAAGCTACCTTCTATCCCAGGAAAGGAACTTAGGTTAACAGGTTTAATAGAAAGATGAAAGGGAAGACTGTGTTTGTTCATCCTCTTGTAATTGTGATTAATTTCATTATTGCTTAGAGTTTTGAGAAGCAAAATTGATCACTGTAATGTAGATCTCACTGTATGCTGTTCTTGGGGAGAATATGAGGGTAACAGTAATGGACTTGTCTGCCTGCAGTTTCAGAGGATCCTGTTGCAATAGTTCTGTGAGGTTCGCTGCACAACCATAAAGCTTACAACTTCTGCAACATATAAATGATTCTTGGCTTTCAGTGGCTATCAATATTGTACAACAACTGATGAGTCAGTCATCTTAGCAAAGACTAATCTCTTGATTCCCATTTCTTAAAGGTGAAAATGACACATTTAACAAAACTTAGTATTTCACTTTTGCCTCAGCTTTGAAGATACAGTTAATTTGATTTGGGGAAATAAAGTAACCTAAACTCTCAGTGGATAGCTGATAAGAAAACAAAATAAATAAGGACGTTTCAGTAAATGCTTCAGTCGGACCTACTCTAGCTATAGTTGAGAGACAGAAGCAGGTGTGAATGACTAGTGTATTTTTCCACTTATTTTACTAAATCAAAATGCTATATGGTAAGAGGTCAAAGAATCTGTAAATTTGTAATTGTTTTAAAGACAATCTCTTTTTTTCTACAGCAGAATCATAATTTTTGAAGACTATTTCTGTTTTCTTTTGTGCAGGGGTTCTGCAGTTGCCAAAATAATAGGTAATAATGTAAAAAAATTGCAGAAGTTTGCTTCCACAGTGAAGATGTGGGTCTTCGAGGAGAATATTAATGGGAGAAAACTGACAGATATCATAAATAATGACCATGAAAATGTAAAGTATCTCCCTGGATACAAGCTGCCAGATAATGTGGTAAGGCTCAGAAGCTAAATTATAGTTATGGAGCAGAGGGAATATTGCTTGTGCTGTAAATGGAGCTAGAAATTTGTTTTGTTAACACCTGTAGGGTTTATAATATTTCAGACTGTATGCTATTCTAGTGATGACATCAGAGATTCGAACAAGTAAAATTATGTAATTTTGCAGATAAGTAAATCCAATGCACTCTTTCTTTTTTGGTCTCACTATTGTCTTTATGTTACTTCAATTTCTATATAAGAAAGCAAATGTTGAAACAAGAGCAAGATTAACAGCTTTGACTGTACCCATTAAAAAAAAATTGGCCTCAACTTTGGATTGGAGCTGTTGGTCTGGGAAGTTTATGCTCCTGTTTATTTTCAGTGATGAAACTGATGAAACTACTGCAGTAGGTTGTAGCCTTCAGCATAAGACCAAGCTACTGGGGTTCAAGTTCAAGATCAAACTGGGGAGGTTCAGGACATTAGGAGGAATTTCTTCACAGAAAGAGTGACTAAACATTAGAATAGGGTGCCCAGGGAAGTGGTGGAGTCACCATTCCTGTCGGTGTTTAAGGAAAGACTGGATGTGGCACTCAGTGCCATGGTCTAGAGGACCAGTTGGTGTTTGTTCCAAGGCTGGATTCAATGACCTCAGAGATCTTTTCCAACCTAATTGATGCTGTGATCCTGCTTTTACTTTATGAGATAACATTTGTGTGTAGTGTTAATTTTGAAAATATACGCAGCCTTTCTCTCCGATAACTACACAGGTTGCTGTCCCAAACCTTAAGGAAGCGGTACAGGATGCAGACTTGCTGGTTTTTGTCATACCTCATCAGTTCATTCATAAAGTCTGCGATGAAATCACAGGACAAGTACCCAGGAAAGCACTCGGCATAACTCTCATAAAGGTACAATAAATACTGTGCGTTAATAACTGAGAATGTGTCGTGGAATCTTCTAAGACAAGGTGACTTGATATTTTGATAAGAAAAGTCTCCATGCATTATTCACTTGATTGGTCCATTAAACCTTTCTAGGTGTAAGATTAGAATTTGTCTTGGTCATTAGTGGATTGTTACCCAGCGCTTGCAGGAAGAGGAAAATGAAGCTCTTCACAAGACTTTTAGAAAGAAAGAGGAAGTCAATATGTTTTGCACCACTAAGCTTTCCAGTCTTTTATTTGTTGTTTCCAAAAGCATCATTAGATGAAGAACAGAGCACAGGCATAATGCTTTGATTGTTAACGCACATCCCACATGCTGAGTTGATCATTTCAAGAACTACTGAGAGAATTCCATGTGACTGAGAGGATAGTGCTCTTGTTCATGTCAAATACTATGTTGCAACAAGAGAATCTGTTCAGCATTGCCCAAAGACAGTTTGAGCATAGGAAATAGGAGAGGGCAGAGGTGCAGGAGGCATTTCACTGGAGTGTTTGTAGTTTTGCTGGCAGGAAAATTTAAAAATGTGGATTAGTTTATTTTTGGGATTGTTTTTGGGTGGGTGGGCTTTTTTTCTCTGTATGTCTAGCTGGAAATAATAAGCTATTCCCACAAGGTTTGGAAGATTCTGGTTTGTTGTTGCTTTGTAGGCCATTTTCTCAGCACACATTCCCTTGTTCCCTGTCATTTCTGGAAAATGATACATTTATGGAGCTGTGCTCAAAAAAGAACAAAAAACCCGTATCGCTGCTTACTGCAAGCTTGTCTCTTTAGTTTGGCTAACAAAGCCCATCAAATCTATTGTTTTTAAAGTGCTGACCTGGTGTATTGCTGAGATGTATGAAAAGGTAATGTTTCCAAAGTGTTCTTGCTGCAATTTGTAGAAAAACTCCTCATATTGTAGAAGGGTAAAATAAGACACTTTTAAAAGTGCTCAAGATAAACTTTATTCTCCTTTAATTTGCTAAATGTGATTTATATTCTCTTAGTGAGAGGAATAACTCATGAAATTGGTGGACTAAATGAGGATTTATGTCAGTGTATGTGAAGTCAGGGTCCAGGGCCTATATTCCCTTGGAATTACTGTTCTGGGTACTAATTACCCGTGCTGTAATGGAGTGTTGATTAATGGCTATATTTGACCAAAAAATGGGGGGGAGGGGAATTAAATTCTTATCTTAAAAAAAAAAAAAAAGAAAAAAAGCCAAACGCCAAACAAACAAAAAACCCCAGCAAAATGACAGGCTGTGCTTAGTGTAATGGTGGAAGTGAAATTGTGCCACTTGCCGTGCAGTGCTGAGTTGGTTACTAGGCAGCTTCTCACTGTCACATTGCAACACTGCATCCATAGGCAGCCTTTCCTAAGAAGTGCTTTGAGGCCCCATAGTATTTTTCGGGAGAATGCAAAGTACTTGTCAGTTTTTATGAAAAGGCATCATTTAAAGTATCATTTGAGAAGAAAGGGTAGAGATTTAACACAACAATGAAACTTAAGTGGTATAGGCAGGAATGCATTCTTTCCTCTACTTCTGCATACTCTTTAGGCATGCTGTTTTCATCAGTGTCATAATTTTTGGGTCTCATGCTCAATGCTAATGCTGTTAAAGTGGCTTGTGTTAACTTTGGTAGTTAAAGTGCAGTTCTGCTCTGAAAAATATAATTCGTGGGACGGACATCTCATTTCTGTGCTTTCTGAATTGCTTGTCGAGTTAGCAGTGTGTCATCTTTTAGTCTATTTTGCTTGGGTTTTTTTTTCTTTCTGACAGTCTAATCTTCAAGCAGAGCCTAACGTCTGATAATAAAACTGAGTCTTTGGGAAATAAAGGCATTTGTCTGCTGGTTAATACACATTTCCATTGAAACATTTGCATCTGTGTTGCTATACATTAGCTCTGTGTCTATGAAAACCTAACAAGTGACTGTGTGGCTGTGGGGGGAGGAACCACAGCAGTACGGCAGTGAGCGCAGGAAGCAGGGTAGCTGAAAGTCATTCAAAATACTCTTCAGGCAACCTCAACATCAGTCTCGTTTTCATTTCCCTATTACAGGCTCCAGGGGTTGCTCTGACAGGCATGTTAGGATGCAAGCGATAAGGTCACAGAATTGGACTTGCTTGCCTGCAGACCATTGCTGCCCAGTGAAAATGCCCATGCTGGAGCCTTGGTTTTACAGGGAGAAGGGGGTGTTTGGTTTTTATTCTGTCATTAGTATTGGATTTAACTCTACAAGAAACGGGTGCAGCTCTCCTTGACTTTGTCAGGAGTTGCATCTGTTTCACAGTGCAGCAGAATCTGGCACCTAAGCCTTTCTGGTCTCCTTTCACTTGCATGAATAATTGTTGTGTAGGTATTCACATTTTTGGAGTTGTTCCCAATGTGTGCATGCTTTTCTGTTTATTATTTGCCTGCTTAGGAAGAGGGGCCTTACAGTTATTTTGGGGACATTTTTGGCACTACGAGGGAAAAATAGAACATGTGTTGTGTGCTTGCTTTCAGGTTGTTTCTGTATGGCTCATTAAAGATGAGAAAGCAGAGCTGTGCATTAAGCGGTGCAAATTGAAAAATAATGCAGAAATGCAAGCAGTAGTTTAATGGGCAGGTTTTATACAGGCATTTCTGCATATCTCTTGATTGCACCATGTTATTTAAGGAGCAGCACTTTTAACCTGTAGAAGTGCATATTACTGTCTGCCTGAATTGTCAATACTGGCAGCATACAAGTGTGTATGTATATGTATATCTGGATGTAACAGAGGAATACACTTTTTGCCTGTAAATCATAATTCAAAATTACCAGTTCCCAAAAGTATCAAATCCTCAGCATTAAAAAGGAGTACTGTATAAAAGGTGGTATACTGTGGGAAAGAACGACTATTTCAATAGCTGGTCTGCCATTACCCCTGTAATAAAAGCTCAAAAGGATTCTGCATTTAGCAGGCTGGGTGAAAAGGGTTTTATGGGAAGAAGGTGGTCTCATTTGGAGTTCTAGTTCAGGCAATTCAAGGTACCAGACTCTATTCTTCTCTGCAGCATTAATATNAGTTTTAGTGCAGTTTCAAACCCAAGTTCAGGTCTGGTTCATAACTGATGGATTGGTTATACTTCACTGATTAAGGACACACTGATGATAAGCACCTGATTTCCGGACTAACAAAGCAGAATGTTCAGCAGTTAGAATCAGGTCTTTGAGGATGGAACAAAAACTGTTTTCATCATCTAGAGTATAGTCCTAAATCTTAGGGTGCTACCTCCTATGACTCTAAGACATCTTGGAGAGGTCAAAATAGCACAAGTGTCCGTGGTAGTACGTCTGTGATCTTTACTGTCTGTCTGAATAGGCCTTGTTTCACTTCTCACCCGTGGACAAGACTAATTGTGTTCTGCTTGCATCTCTACTGTGCTTAATGAATGACTTTTTAGTAATTCCATTTAATGTTGGCTGCAGGGAATAGATGAAGGCCCGGAGGGACTCAAACTGATCTCTGACATTATTCGAGAGAAGATGGGAATAGACATCAGTGTGCTGATGGGAGCTAACATTGCCAATGAGGTGGCAGCAGAGAAATTCTGTGAAACCACAATAGGTACTGTTCCAAATTGTAAGAATATTTAAAACGTGCTCCTGTCCTCACAGGTGCACACCAAGTAGCTCACATTTCACTGTTTTCAACATTAGCTGACTGTTTACCAGAAGCTGTTGGTTGAATTTCCTAGAATGTTTACACTTCCAAAAATACTAGGGCAATACTGGGAATAGAGGGAGAGCAAAGAGCACAATAATACCTATTCTTACTAGGGTTATAACCTTAGCATGTGAAATACAAGCATGCTTTTAATCACCCTTCATATAACAAACTGCTTCATTTTATTACTGTGTTTAAGATTTTTCTTGGGTCTGAATGGCTTTATATGGACAAACAATTACAAATTCTGTGGTCAGGTACTATGGTCAAAGATGGTACCTTGATGCATGTTTATTTTGGTTTGACTTTTTGTTTGTTTTTTTAAGGTATCTTGTTTTAATTTCTCAAAATTCTTCATTCCCATAAAAGCTAGAAATTGTTTTGGTTCTGTGTTGATCTCTGCACACCTCTGCAGCATGAAGATGTGCCTAGTCTTGGATTTTACAGTTTCTAGAAAGGCATGTGTGTGTATATGCATAGAGGTACTCATAATTTATAGCACAGAGTTCATGATGGTTTTTTCAGTGTTAATTTTTACAGTTTTGTGCACTTCTAGCTTTGTAACATCTCATTCATAGCTTTTGCATTGAACTTAATTTTGAATGGTTGAACAGCATCTTAGTGTTTAGAAACAATTATCAGGGGCAGCATGCTCAATTAATAAAACAGCTTTGACCCAAGAANGCTTTGACATACCTTTATCAGTTGGTATTTTTCTGGAATGCAGACTTTGAAACAATCAGTAGAATTGCTCCTGCCATATTCCTAATTCATCTCTGTTTTATTATTAGCTGTTCTTTTTAAAGAGAATGATCAAAAAATGGAGAGTTTACAGAGAATTCGTGGAATTTTTATTTAGAACCTGTTGCTGAGCAGACAATAAATTATTAAAAAGTCCTGAATAACTCAGTGCAGAGCTTTTAAGTGCAATGTCAACATGTGAGTGGTCCCTTAGAACAGGGATGTTTAGGATTGAGATAGAA
>VYZQ01043558.1:67545-81407 GCA_013400655.1 Mystacornis crossleyi
TTGATGCTGACAGGAAGCAAAGGCTAACTTAAACATTGTTTAATGACTATTTTTCCAGGTTAGTTTACAGGTCATTTGTGAAGGGGAAGCATTAGTTGTTTGGCACCCTAGCAAACAGTACTGTAGTTCGCATTATCTGATACCTATCCTCAGTCATTTTTGGTGGGTGTAGTGGTTTAGTAATTAATTTGGCTTACTTACTTATTTTTTTGTAGTTTGGATAATTTTTTGTCTGCCTTTGGTTTTGCTGTTAAAATTTTGTGTAAACTAAATTAATTGGCTTGCAAAGCTACCACACCAAGCAATGATGTCTTAAGCTAAGGAATTCTGATTCCTGCTTATTGAAAGTAGATGGATAGCTATAATAGCCTATTTTTTGGCATATTAATTTCCTTAATTTCGTCTTGACGGCTTTCATACTGGAAGGCCTGAGAAAGAGGAGTTTATGGGTCTGTGTGCTGATGAGATTATGTGTTTTGATGCAACATGCTTTGGACTTACTGTATATATAGCTATTTCTTGAGATGGTGGAGCTTGTAATTTGTCTCCACAGCCATTGCTTTGAAATGCTCTGGTGATGTGGGAGGTTACCAGAAATCCCTGTGTATAGACCCATGAAATTAGTCCAAAATTTTTGCAGATTTATTTTTCTTTGAAATCTGCTCAGCAGGATGTTTTCTGACTAGCTTACATTCTTGTCTAATAGAGGAATTATGTCCCAGGAAATTTTTATTCAGACAAATCTTGTGAAAGGACATTAAGAGATGAGCATGCCCATTAAACTGGGCAAGTAGTCAGCAGACACTCAAAACAGCACTGTAAAGCTCTAAGGCAAGATACCAATATTTCTTTGCAAGTGCAGTAGAATTTAAATAGATTGTTGTTCTTGACCTGGAAAGTTACTAAGGTGAAACTTCTGGGGGTTTTTTGTAACCTTGCTTTATTGCACTCTTCTGCTTTATTACTCATCATGCATCCTGAATTGTCTAGTTGTATTTCTAAAAAGCTGTTTATATTCTGTGTGCTCTACTCATTTGGTTTTGATTGCAGTATATTTTGTTAATTGAGGTGAGATTTCAAAAAAATGTGTGGTATAAGGTCTAAACAAAAAGTAAATTAAGGATAGATTAACTGGTTTAAAAATACTGTGGATTTCTAGCATAATTAAAAGGCAAAACTGGTATCAAGTGGCATAGATCTGTCATTCTAGTATAGGTGATGTCTTTAAACATATAACTCTGCCTAAATCTAAAAGAAAATACTTTTAAAATTGTATTTTTTTAAATAATTTTTCACTTAAAACCTTTTCTAGTTAATCCTAAATCTTGTGCTGGCAGCATGTAAACAATGTCCTGGGTCCTGGACGGTTTTAAATTCAAACACTGCAAAATTTTATTAATTCATTGGGAGCATGACTAGCTCTGGAAGAAAATAAGGAAGCTAAAATTAAATCTATGGATAAGGTTTTATTGCCATAGTGCAAAGCAAAATTCAAAACTGAGAGGTGAATAGTGTTTTTTCTTAGAAGCTGTACATACTTTCTGTTAGGAGAATTGTTTGCCAAGGGTGTTAACAAGAACTTTACTTTTTTTATTGTTAATCTGATAGTCTTTGTAATAAAAATTTGAAAAGTAAACCTCTTTTCCTATTTTTTTTTTAGGGTAAAATCTAATGTGTAGCTTCAGTCAGCTGACAGTTTGCTAAACTTGGAAAGTTACTTCATAAAAAAATTAGTAAAAATTAGCAATTTTTAACTTCCTGGAAGGAGGAAATTACAATTTCAGAAGGTGACGATGTCATGTTGTGTGGAGACAAGAGGCATAAAAAGAGAGGCTGTACTCTCTTTCTGTAGCAGTGCCAATGCAAAATGTCAGTAGTGGCTCCTACAGCTAGGAGGACAGGGGTAAACAGGCAAACACGTCACTCCAGACTGTCTTTTTGGATGTGGAAATAGTAAAAGTAATTCCTGTACTGGTATTTAAAGGATGAGAAACAGTATGCTATGGAAAACAGGATATTCTCCCAGCTTCTGCATTTTTCTGCAAATACCAGCTTAGGAGAAGCAGACTTTCCCAGTATTACTGACATAATGGCCTAGATGTTAAAAGCCTGTCCTCTACCGCGCTTTTTATTTCTGAAAGCCTTTCTAAACAGGGAAGATTTTCAGTGTGGATGGTTGCCTAAAGCTTGGGAAAAAATACAGAAGGGTAACAAAGAATGCTCTGAGCACAGATTTCCCTTACAGTGATAATTACAGGTTTGAAATTTGTTTTTGGAAGCCTATTTGAGTTCAGACTGTAATAACAGGTAGTGCAGCTGGATGATCATAAGAGAACATGTGCTTGATTGCTATTTATATACGGGGATATATATGGATATGTGCAGAATATCCACTTCATTCGCTGTATTTAGATTTGTGACAATGGGCTGGTGGAGATACAGTGAAGTGCAGAAATCACTGCTGTGAAAATGCAGTCTTGTGTCAGCTTGGAGACTGGCTGAATAGACGGTGGCAGTGACTACAAAATCTGATGGTACTAAGGAGAAACAGCTTTCTACCGAAACCTGGCTGTTGGAACAAAAAGTGCTTTTCATGTTCTTCTTTGTGAGGATTTTTTTTTCTTTTGAGGACTGATGAACGTTTCACATTTGTCTGTTGACCTTTTCTAAGGGTTGAGGACAGAAATTAATAAAGTTCAAATTTGGATAGTTGTTTCAAGGTGCCCAGTTGGCTTTATAGGCAGCGTGACTCAAGGCCACCTACAAGTGCACTTGCCATTTGCCAGATGATGAATGGGGCTTCCTAGGACATGCTTAAAGGTTATGACACCTAGAAATAGTATGTGCAGCTATCCACAGGTATGGATGTGCTTTAGATACTGATGGATGTGATCACTGCAGAGCAGCACGGACCCAAGGCTGTCACTTCAGAGGTGTCGTTACTGCCCGTGCCAGTGTGGTGTTACAGGCAGCACAGATGTGAGGCAAGACTGAGCTGGGGTACGGACCTGGCCACATCCTTGAGAGGTCACGTAAACATTGATGGCTACAGTCTTGGGGGTACATTGTACCCCAGTCACTTACCCAGTGCAGCAGTGCCAGGGGTGGCTGAGAGGAGGAGGACTGAGAATCTAACCTCTGGATATGGCAAAAGGGCCACGCTCCAGCTGTCTGATGATCAGGAATCTGGGGAGTTAAAAACCCTTAAAAAGTGGCAGCAGCCAAGGACCAAGACAGATGTGAGTTACTGTAGGAAGGAGAAGCAGCAGCAGCTGTGGTTGCTTTCCAGGTTGCTTCGGGCTCCTCTCTAAACCCTACAGCTCCAGCTTAGCCTTAAGTAGAGAAGTAAAAAGTATAGTGATGATTTATTGTTCACGAGGTTATGTAACCCAGCACTGTTACTTGCAAAGTGTGTTTAGGGCAGTCACTGTTGGATAGTCAGTCTAAGTACTATACACGTTGATTGTGAGAGTTTTCTCCTTTTTCCTGAGATTAAGTGGAAATGAAATTCAAGTTTGCCAGGAGCAAGCAAATAGTTCATACTTAACCTCTCTGACAGTCCTGCTGATACCGTCTTTGATTTTTTGAGTCTTTTCATTTGGCCTCTTCTCAGCCATTATGGGAAGCAAGGAGCTTCTCCAAGTTCATGTGTAAACAGAGGGAAAGCAGGCTGTGCTGAGCTGTGACACTGCCTCAAGGAAGGTGAAATAACATTTCTACTTAGTTCTCTTATTGATCTATTTAATTATGGAGAAGTAATGGTTGCCTCAGAAATGGCTGCTGAAGCTGTCTTCATGAGCACTCCGCAAACGTGCTGTACACTGGATATTGGATACTTCTGAGCACTGACTCTGTAAGAGAACAAGCTGTCAGCAAAGTCTGCAGACTTGTTGTTCTTGTTTTCTTGGTCATCTGTTGACCTTGCATTTGTGACCTCTTGCATATTTGCAGCAGGTTGTATGCAAGTAAAGGACACTCTCTCTCTTTTGTTCTGACACATTCTGTGAGCACTGCCTGGCATCAGCATTTCTTTTCTTGAGCATAGCTTCACTATCCCAGTGATAAAATAAATAAATCCATTCCTTGCTCATGCTCTAGAATAACTAGGACTAGGACTAGCACCAGCTTCAGGATACCAGACCAGCTCGCCTGTTAGGACAAAGTATTTTAGTAGCTTAAAACCATATGCAATATAAAAACACACTGTGCATCGTGGTTACAGGATGTATGCTTTCATGTGAAAAGTTGTTAATGCCAAGATAGAGGAAGTGTGTTTGCTTAAGCATGTAGTGATTTTGAGAGCTCTGAATGCCTCAGGCCAAGAGGAACATTGTGTTGCAGTCATTTTGGGGTTATTGTGGCAGTATCTTTGAACCTTTGGAACATGTTTGGCAGTAGGCCCATGCTTATTACGCTCTCAGACTTCCATGTGCATGTGCAAACACACACATTTTAATCTCACGGAAATGTGGACTCTCTTCTCTTGCACAAATACATACCGACTGCATTTGCAGGAGTTCCTGCAACTTCATGTCGTGGTTTGATCCCAGCTGGCAACTACATACCGTGCAGCTGCTCACTCACTGACCCCCTACCCATCAGGGATGGGAAGGAAAATCAGTGAAAAAAAAGTAAAACTCATGGGTTGAAATACAAACAGTTTAATAATTGAAATAAAGGAAAATACGATAACAACAACAACAGTAGTAATAGTAATTGTAATGAAGAACAAAAGTGAAAACCCAAGTGAAAGTGAAAGTGAAAACCCAAGAAGAACAAGTGATGCGGCATGCTCACCACCCACTGACCCCAATGCCCCCTTTGTCCCAATATAGCAATTGATGGCTCCCAGCCAACTGCCTCCAGTTTATATACTGGGCATGGCATTCTGTGGTAGGGTATATCCCTTTGGCCAGTTCACGTCAGCTGTTGGGGCTATGTTGCCCCCTCCCCAGACTCTTGTTCACCTCCTCAGTGGCAGAGCATGAGACACTAAAAAGTCCTTGACTTAAAGTAAGCACTACTTAGCAAACAACCAAAACATCAATGTATTATCAACATTATTCTCATACTGAATTCAAACCACAGCACTGTACCAGATACTAAGAAGGAAATTAACAGAAACCAGGACACTTCAGGTGTAGTCTTTGGCACTGGCAGCATTCAAAATCAACCGTATGAGATACAGAAAAATGTTTTTGCCAGGTCAATCACTCTTCCTCATGTGCTTCTCAGAGGATCACAATAGTGATAGTGCCCCTAGGCTCTTATGCGTCAATTTGTGTTTTGCTTGTGTGTCTTCCTGAAACAAACTTGGCTTAGTGCCTACAGCCAGAGATTACAAGTAACAAACTGCCTATTTTGGTCTTGTTTTGGATTGAAGGATAACTCAGTTGTAAGTTTTGTGAGATGATGATGTTTTTTTTTAAAGGGGTGGCTCGTCTTTGAGTAAGGTATAACTTTCAGTGTGGTATAATTAGTTCTCTACAGTGTATTAGGCACAAGACAGTTGTCAGAGATTCTTAAAGGATTTAAATAAAACCAGATGGTAGACCTTGTAAATTAATAGTTGTGGCCTGAGGGATACGTAGACCAGGATACAACAGTCTCCTAGGCATGGGCGTGTGTTCTAGAGCATAATCAGTTCTCTTGTTTCCTCATTATTTGCAAACTGTGTAAGAACATACAATGGGAACATTGTACAAACAAGGACCTCAGCGTTTTAGAGCTGGACTCAAAACTTCCCTTGTTCCCTATCTCATTCCTTCAGACGTAACTAGTGTTGGTATGACTTACTTAAAAGAATATTTCTGTTGCTCCAACGACAAACACTGCAGAAGGTACAAGTAGACAATAAAATACCGTAGGCCAAATTGTATTGTAAGTTATGATCGAGTAAACTGCTTCAAAGTGGAAAGTCAAGCAGACAAAGCTGGAGGGGAGGGGAAGCTTCAGTATGGGAGTGTTCAAGAAGCAGGTGGAAAAAGCCCAATGGTTGCTCAGTCACGTTAATGTTTTTAGCTGAGTGCTAAATACTTACAGACTTCATATACATGTAAAATTTGAATGGGTTATCCCATCTGAAAACTTCTTAAATGTTGACTGCCTCTTGCTTTGCCATCAAATGAACAAATATTAGATATTGCTCTGCAAGAGGTGTCTGATGAAAATGTACCTCGACTGAATCACCCCAGCCGAGATCTAAGGCTGATGATTTAAATAATCTAAGATGATTTAAACGACCAGCTTTAAAAGTTGACTGTCTTGGGCTGTTAAAAGTTTGATGTTGGGATATCTGTCTGCAATTGTTAAGGTCACCTTTAGACCTTAGATAGGTGCTGAAAAAGCAGTGACTGATCCTCTGGCTTCATTTGATTCAGAGTCACCTAGCCATGACTGGCCACACAGCTCTGCAGCTGCCTGGCATTTGTGGTTCTTACAGTCCAAAACCCCAAACCAAACCAGCTGTTAATCAGCTGGTTGCTTTTGTTAACAACTTCTGATTGTTCTTCTTTCTTCATCAACAGTTAAAGTTGATTTGGTTGATCTTTTAATTTTATATTTTTCCCTGCATCAGGTGCTACATTGGGTGCCATAACGTTGGTTCTCCTGTGCTTTCTTGTTGAAGTCACTGCTGCTGCTGTTGTATGCAGAAAGATTAGCATTCATTACTTCCTTGCTTGCTTTATCAATATGTCAGAATGTCATCTTTTTTTGGAGGGTTTTATTAGGGTTTGTTGTGTCAGTTGGGTTTTTTTGGTAGGGTCAGTGGAACCGTGGCTAATCTGCTCTGACTCTCAAGCCAGAAAATAGTTTTTATAGTCACTTCACTCAAATGTGTCTCATCAAATGTCTATGTTCTTTAACCAAAGAAGGGACCATATAGCTGAATGTTCATGAAGAAACAGCACATTCTTTGTAGAAAGCTGTCACCAGGTCTAAGGAAAAAAAAAACTTTTTTTTGCTAAGGGAGTACTTCCTGTGTCATGAACCTTCTGGGAATCCTTGATTAACTATTACTGTTATAGTAAGTCTGCATATTTAAAAGGGCTGGATACTATTGCCTTGGCTGAATTTGGTCCCTTAGCAAGTTATCATAGAAGTCTATAAATGTTTTTTAGATATACTATTGCTTTAATCTTAAAGAAAATCTGCATAAAAGGACTGTAGGATGTCAGTCTAACTTCACGGCTACCTCAGGGCAGGATTAGCTCAATCTAGCTAAAACCTTGTTTGGGTGTAGTGCAACCTGTTTGTTCTTAAAGATGGTCAATAATAATAGCTCCACAGCCTCAGGGGCAACTTGTGTTAGAGCTTTAACTATGCTTTTATCCTTGGAAATACTAATGTAGGACTTGCCATATTTTTTTCTTTTTTTTTTAAGGTTATTCCATAGACATTGTAGTGGTTTGACACTGGCCCAGTGCCAGGCACCCACTAGAGCTGTTCGCTCACCCTCCCCTGCCACAGCTGGGCAGAGGAGAGAAAGAAAAAAATAATTAATGAAGGCTTCATGAGTGAGATAAGGACCAGGAGAAACACTTCAAGGGCAAAGCAGGCTTAACTTCAAGTTACAAAATGAATATATTGCTAACATAATCAGAGGAGGATAATGAGAAGTAAAATAAGCCCTTAAAACACCTTTTCCCCCCCAGCCCCTCCCTCCTCTCCACTGACAGCAGAGGGAGACAGGGCGTGGGAGTTTTGATCAGTTCATCACCGAGATTCTCTTCCACTGCTCCAGGAGAAGAATCTTCCCCTGTGAGGCTGTGGGGTCCCTCCCACAGGAGACAGTTCTCCAGTGTGGGTCCGCTCTCACAAGCAGCAGTCCTACNATCAAAATCCCCAAACCAAAATAACCCAAACTAACAAGCTAGTCTTTTCGTAGTAAAGTGTTTGCAGTTCTTAAGGACATCTGTAAGCAGTAATTGACTCCTTTCCCATTTCTCTTCCTATTAGAATATAGTAGCAGTAGGAGCTGGTTTCTGTGATGGCCTTGGCTATGGTGACAATACCAAAGCTGCTGTTATTCGCCTTGGTCTAATGGAGATGATCGCCTTTGCCAAAATTTTTTGCAAAGGACAGGTTTCTACTGCCACTTTCCTGGAGAGCTGCGGCGTTGCTGATCTCATCACAACATGTTATGGTGGCCGGAATCGACGTGTAGCAGAAGCAGTCGCTAAAAGTGGAAAGGTACCTTATTCACTGGGTGAAATCTGTTCTTACAAGTACTGTCACTCCTTGTTTGCTGGAGTAATAGTACAGTTATCTGAGTCATGCTACTGAGTGCCCTTCTCTTTCCTCTTGTTTTTTGAATGTGTTAGAAGGCTAGAATGAGTGTAAAGGTGTTAAAAGATTGGGGGGGGGTGATATAAAAAACACCTTGAGAGAAAAGGCCTTGGGAGATGCAGATTTAAGAATACTTACAAAAAAATTATAGGAGAGTACTATGTATGCTCACTCAAGGTCACTTTTGAAAAAGAAAAAACTCTGAGTAACTTTTTTTTTTCAATCCATATGATGTTGTCAGGCTTTGGAAAACTTTATCATAGCTCTCCTATGCTTTTTTTATTTTCCCCTCTGTTGCTTAGTCTGTTGAAGAATTAGAGAAAGAAATGTTGAATGGTCAGAAACTGCAAGGACCACAAACTTCTGCAGAAGTGTATCGCATCCTGAAGCAGAAAGGAATGCTGGACAAGTGAGTAAGAACAGATAAAACAACTTCCACATGCTCTTTTTTTATTTCCATAATTCTTTCTGCATATTTGGTTTTGATATCTTCATAAAGGTAATAGCCAAAAAGAAAATCACTGTTATAATAGTAGATCAAAAGTTAGAATCAGAGAGAGAAGTGAATAGAACCTCAAAATAATATTGGTGTAGATAGAGCTATTACTGTTACATTAAATTTGTGAATGTCCTTCTGTTTGCAGAGTGTATTATTGCCTTCTGCTACTACAGAAAAGCACAGCAAGTGTGTTTTAATATGTGAAAAGAAAAAAATGCATGAAAGTAGAGCTTCCTAAAGAGACTGTGAAAAATCTCTACATCTCGTTTCATTGTAGGACGTTCATTACTTACCTCCAAGTAGAGGAGCTTGTTGATCATCCGAATATAGTCACTGCTTCCACCACATGGATTCTAGCTTAGATACTGCAGTTCTCCTTCCTAATGTGACTTCCAGTTTGCTGTAGGTTAAAACCTCCCATCTGCTTCTCTAGGTCAGGGGGTGGGTTTTGGTGGTATGAAATTAAGCCGATTGTCCTGGCTTGGTTCACTTGTATTTGAGTCAGAACATGAATGATTCCTATAGCCACACACACACTTGCTTCCTTATGAGATTCAGGATGCATTTATCTGTTTCTGTTTGTAAAAGAGGAAAAATCAGAAATTAAAAAACTGCGAGTCAAAAGATCAAGCCTTGCTACTTTTTTTTTTCAAAAGCATTTTTAAACATCTAGTTTTAATGGATCAGCTGCATTAAATGCTTAATGTTGTAATATTATCTTTAGATGTAAGTTACCTAAGTCTGTCTCCTCAGTGTACAGTAATTAAGCTAACTGCAGAAAAAATTAATTAAAATGTTTTTATTTTAATAAATAAAAAAGCTTTTATAAGCTTTTATAAGCTTTGTAAGTTTATTTTTATAAATTATAATGTTTGAAGCTGAAAACAGCTTCATTCTTTGCTGTTTATGATTCCCTAAATGAAACAGGATGCTGTGTTTGAGGGCTGTTTTGTATCCTGCTCTATCTTACAACAAATCAAGTGCATTATAGATGATTTTGAGTTGTGTTTTTAATGAAAGACATGAAAACAGTGTTGCTAATTTATTTTTGGTTGCCAACATATATGTGTCAGTTCTTCATAAAAGATCTCATTCAACAAGACTTTTGAAAGCAACTTTCAAAGTGTTTTTCAAAAACTACTGCTTTAAAACATAAAACACAGTGGAGCAGCCATGGTTTCAAAGTGAAGAGGTAAGAGTCTAGTAAGGCTAAAATTTCATACTCTGCTCCTACCAAATGAGTCCCAAGACTATGTAGAAGTGTGCAAAAAGTCGAAGTTCAGCAGAAGAGCTTTGGTAGCAGGGTTGATGCCTGTTGATACTCATGGTGCAATTACTTTTTTTCAGTAATACTTGTAACAGTTGTAGCCCTTGCCCTCTTGATGTGCTCAGGCGTAAGATTTATTTGGAGTTCGCTGGCCCTGAGCCTGCAGTCAGCCTTGGTACAGGTTTCTCCGTGTGAAGTGTGGCAGACCTGTGCACAATAATGTTCTCTGGGATAAGCAGCACGATTTAGGTGTCAGGTTGTGGTTTGTAGTAGTGGTGCTTCTTCACTGGGAAGTAACTGTATCTAAACGTGTGGGAAACTTGCTTTTGCTTCAGAAGGTTGACCTGTTTTGAGGCCACTTCTCGCATAGGCGTAGCAAATTTTATTAGTGTCTACGTGCAAGCTTTGATGGTAACAGCAAATTTAACCCCCCTTCAGCCCTGTACATCATACAAAGTGAGGGATAAGTGAGGTTTAGTAAGCAGTGCAAAAGTCAATGTGTAATTTTTTTTCTGCAGATTTCCTACTAAGGGTTTCGCAATCTAAGCAGTTTGGCATTGGATTTGAGAGAGCAGCTATGTGGCTGTATGATGAATTTTTTTTCCACTGATGAAGTAGAAACAGAACTCAAGTCAGTCTCGTTTGGGGCAGTGTACTGATACCAGTTACTGCAATGTAATACGTGACAGCAGAATATATAGGCCATCATATATGGTGCTCAGTACTGAACACTGAAATGTGCATTACAGATAAAGCTTTAGAGTGACTGGTGGGACAGCTTTCCTTAGGAGAAGGTCCTAGTCCAGATGTAGTTTGAATCACTCAGAAATTAACTACTGCACCATCTCCAGTGACCCTTATTTTTTATTTCTGTTGGTCAAAATTCATTAATATAAAAGGCCATGCTGAATGGCATATGTACTTGGTGAACAGACCAACCCCTAAAATTTACCAGGCTTTGTATAAAAATGGAACAGTCTGGCTGTTACTGTCTGGGATGGACAGAAAGCAAATACAAATTCCTGCAAAGCATCTTGCTTTTAACCTTCAGATTATCAGAGAAGCCTGAATAATTTGAAGGTTGTTGGAGATGTAGCCAATTTTTTTAAAAAAAAAGGAAAAAACATAGGTATGGACTTTTGTGTTTCAAAATCCAGGTTTAATGTTGGATTCTTACTAAAAACTTGACCTTCAGTGTCTTGTTGGGTCTCTTTTTGTCATATTCCGTATTATCAAATTATTGCCCAGAAGTACTGCATAACAGCTGTGCCAGTCATCCTTTTTAGCCACGGATGTTCTGCTGTAATAAAAACCAGGAAAAATGTTTTAAATTTATTTTTTAGATCACTTTATGGTTGTGCCATATATAATGAATGTCTCGGCCTCCATTATAGCTAGCTAGGCTTCTGAGAGTCACTCTGTTTCAGAGATGCATGCAGGTTCTGTAGTTACTCCCTGCTTTTCAGCCCAGCATTTGTGCCTGACAAATAGAAAAAAGAAATCATTTTTCCCACCTCTCCCTTTTCCCCCCTCCCTCTCCTCACCCCTTTATCTTCCTTTCATTTGAGAAGACATTACAGAATAAATTTATGCTGTGTTCGTTTTCCCCACCGTCTTTCCTCAGGTTTCCACTCTTCACAGCTGTGTATCAAATCTGCTATGAAGGGAGGCCCGTCAGAGAGATAATATCCTGCCTTCAAAGTCATCCAGAGCACAAGTAAATTTCATCAGGCTGTCGTACTAATGCAGCTTTTTGCCTTTTGAATTCACGTCTGGATTCAAGTGGATGTAGCTATCATTAAGCTTTGTTCCAAGCTGCTCACTCGGCAACAGGAACAGGATGAATGTCTCGTAGCAGGTATTGGTGTTTGTTACCCAGCCTGGTTTGACACAGCATGCGGTGTTGGCTTGGTGATTGTCCTTTTACTGGCTAAAATGCAACTCTTTTGAGATACACAATACAAAAGTTGCACTACGTACCTGGTATCTATACACAAGTGTACTTTGAGTTCGCTCCTACACCATAAAACACAATGCTTTGTTGTCTCTTATTAAAGCCTAGTCCAAAATCTGCTGGACCCCACTGGTTTTGATCAGAGACTGAATCAAGCCTGTAACCTTGAAATAGTAGGAATATTTCTGTTAGAACTTTGTTTTATTCTGTATACACAATTAAATGTTAACATTTTGCATCCTTATGACTATATTAATTTAAGCAATGTTAATGCAAAACAGGTGGTAGCAGTTATTCAGGGGGCTACAGGGATATATCAATGAACTCTAGTGAAGAATATTTTGATTTTTGAAAGTCGTTAAAATTGTCAGGCTACTTTGAAACCAATTTCTAAGTGAATTTAAAGTTTTTAATTACACTGTTTTAAAGGGAATATTCTAGAGGGGGATCATTACCTCCCCTTCTGTTTTTTAATCCTTGCATTTTTGTATTTCTCCGTTTCTCCCTTAATGTTCCTAAGTGTTAGGCTCTTCTAGAATCCCATTCCCCAAAACAAGCCACAGATGCTGACCTGGGTGTTCTGAACCCTCGAGCCTACAGTTGAGTTTATTGTTGTACCTGTGGTTGTTCTTCACTGGTATTGTTGGTTGGTTGGGTGGGTGGGGAAGAATACCCTTGGGTATCCACTGCTCCGAGTTGTTCTGCTGTTTTTCTAGCTTAGCTGCCAAGTGTTGCGCTCCGCACAACACTCCAAGGAATGTCAGGGGAATTCCCTGGTACAACACACGCTTGTGTGCTCAGAAGGGTTGTGTGCCAGTATGATGACTGCATTCATTTCAGTGCCTGCCAGTGACTGACACGTCCACCAGGCTGTAGTCCTGATCCAGCCTCCCCAGTTCTGGAGTTACTCTTTCACTGGACAAAACTTTTATGGGTGCTGAATCAAATCCTTTACAACCAGTCTCGCACAGAGCTTCTCAAAGGCATCCGTCTCTTTTATTCCCCAGATATGTCAACCAGGTTTTTTTCAGGAACCTTTGCTTTATCAGGGAGTTTAATGTTATTTGTTATTGGAAAATCTGTGATTTTATGGAGTTTGAGGGGGGGGATTGGTTTGGTTGGTCTTTTTAGATTTTTTTTTAAGATTGATGCAAGAGAAGATAAGTAAAATCTGTTTTGCTTTTCTTGTATACTAAAGTGTGGGGGTTTTTTGGTGAAATATATGCTAGGTATATTAAGAGTGGACTCATTCTTCCAACTGGGAGACAAGGGTTGGCATTAGAATTTATAGAACAAGACTGCCCATCTGCTCTGAATACCCACGCCTAACATCTGAGCAGTATCAGAACTGTTGTTCACCGTTCTCAGTGGTGGCTTTAGACCAGAAATCATGAGTACACACCCATCCTGACACTTTAGGTTGTCATTCAAAATTTGCTAAAACAAAGAGGATGCCTGGGAATAATTGTCATACTTACATAGCCTGGATTACTCTGAAATAGGGAAGCACTGGGGCAGCTTTGTGTAGACAGGAAGACGCTTCAGCTCAGGGGTACCATTCTTTGTGCTCCTGTATTGTTTTGCATTAATATTCGGAATATCTCATGAATGTCCTCAGATATTCAGGGATGTGAAAAAGTTACTTTGCCTTACTTCTGATTTAGTGCTAAAGATAAGAGATGCCCAGAAGTTAAGTGACGTCAGATGTTTGTGGCAGTTGGGAACATCAGTGGTAGAGCTGACTTGGAGCAAGCACTCTGCTTAGATGTTTTAAGAGGATGTTTTAAGGTTGGAAGCACCATTATGCTAACGCACACATGGAGCATACACTCCTCATTACTGCATAACTTTCA
>VYZQ01043559.1:0-20240 GCA_013400655.1 Mystacornis crossleyi
CCACATGGGAAGCCCCTCAGTGTCTCCCAGCTTTCCCTATTGTCTCCTCATGGACATGCAGCTGTGACAATATGACAGTTTTATAACTCAGTCATTCATTTACGATCTCTTTGATGGATGCCCCTGTCATGGAGTTACTCAGGGAGGAAACATCTCAGGTGTAGCTGAACTCCTGTGCTGAAGAAGTTCTTCTGCACTAGCTGAAGTACAGTGTGAGTATGGACAATTCGAGCCTCAAATGCGTGGGGTCAGATGCTTCTTACTGATGTTTAAACTACCACCCTTTATGCTGAGGAAAACGTAGTTCGTTATTGTGGCTCAGCTGACGTACATGACCTTGTTCCTCCAAGCAACTGAGATCTGTGTCTGAATCCTGATTGGGCAGATCACAATCTCAAGCTGTCTAAATGTCTGAGATGATGTTTTATTGATTTCCTCTCATGCAGCAGCTGTACAACTGGAGGGAAGTGACAGCACTCTGTGCAACTGGTTGCACAAGAGCTCTGGGTGATGGCACTGTTGCCTTCTCACAGCCCACTGTTTTTTTTGTGTTTACCCTTGACACATAACACATCCTAGCTCTGTGGGCCAGCAGCAAATTTTCTTTAAAACACCTTGCAGGACAGAGGTATGGGTTCAAGCACTGATGCTGCTCTTGCAAATTTCTCAGTCTTGTCCTCAACTTGAACTGCTGGGCTCCCATTTTTTGCCCCTCATAATACTTGACAGAAGGTTGTTGATTCTTTAGGATTTTCTCCAAGAATTCTTCAGATGCAACATGTGCATTGCTACACACAGGAGACTTCCTTATGAGCCTTTTCTGGACCTGTATTTGTTCCTTCTGGACATCTGGTCAAGAGAGTCGTTGGAAACTTCCAGATGTCCAGGCACTGCAAGCACTGGACACACACCTGGATCATTAGGATAAACATTGCCTGTAATCTAAAATCTCACTTTTACCTGTTCTAGTTCAGTCCAGTTAATCTGGTCCTAGGATGAAATTTCAAGTGCTTATATCACTTTTTGAGCCAATGTCATTCCCTATTTGTCATGTCTTCTTCAAAGCCACCAGCTGAGCTCTTTTTCCTGATGACACCTTCCTTCTCTGATCTTCTACACTAACTAAGCTCTGCAAGCCCTGCTTTCTCTCAGTCCAGGAGAAAGTTCAGTGTCCCAGAAACAGCAGTACTTTTGGTCTCCAGTTACTCATGTATCCTGTAGCACTTCCATCTCCCCAGTTCCAAAATTTCAGTGTAGCACCAACAACTAGAGATGTGCTTATTACAGCCAGAGTTTTCAAGCGTCCAGTCGCTGTGATAAGTCCCCTCCATGAGACACCTGCATGAAACACTAGCTCACAGTGCAACCAAAGCTGATCCTGCCTTAATAAGTGCTTCATAGGGAATAGACCCAATGCAGCTGCCTCCTTACAGGTAGACATCCTCTGGGATTCCCAGCTATGCAGGAGGTATCAGGTGTATTTCACAACAGGCTTGGAGATCATCAAGGTCCCAGCTCCTGAGCAGCTATATGATGGACTGTGGTGCTCCTACTGTGTGGCTGGTACCTCTGCGGGGGCACTGCCTTGGGGAAACAGGTCTGTCCTTTGTGTCCTCTGCCTCAACAATAGAAAGTGAGCCTCCTGCAATACTTCTGCATTATTTCTTGTCCCTGGCCACAGCACAGTTCTCCAGAAAGACAGCAAAAATGCAGTTATGCAGGAGGACTATAGCTGCAGCAGGACATGTTCTGTGAAGCCACGGGCAAGTCACCGATAAGTCATGTCAGAAACAGCTTTTTGCTCAGTAGTATGCTTTTTGTCCCTTGGGCCATGCAGTGGGACAACCCCACCCCTCAGGTTGAGCTCAAAGGTTTTTCATGTTCTGTAAAGGAAATACACAGTGGGCAAGAAATGAGAAACAATGTACAAAAAGTTGTGGGGTTTTGTAAGCATCTTGAGTAAATAAATGTGTCACTTCATCTTGGAAGAGTAGAGGGAGTACTTTATGGTATCTAAGTTTGATCCATAACTTTGGACATAAGAATATATAAACTACACAGAATCTAAAGGCAATGAATTTATATAAGGAAATGAGAAGTCAAGTTCCCTGACTCAATTCTATCTGTAGTAATGTACACATTTAGTGTAAAACCAACCTCAGTAAAAGACCCACAGGTACATCCAACAAGATTGTTGCCTTTCTTTGATAAGACCTGAATTCCATGAAATTATAAGTAACCTATTTGAAATTTGTTGTTTCAACATGTTAGTTGAAAACTGAAAAATAAAAAAATGAAATATGAAAATATTCTGTTCTGATAAGGTCAAAAATTAATCCAAGCTATTAATTTTCATTTTTCAAAATTCAGTCTTACTGAAAGAGACATATTTCACCTAATTGCATTCAATATTTCATCTAAACATATCAGAGTATAATTTTTACATTGAAGAACATTTACTTAGATCTTTTTTGACCAGCTGTGAAACCAAAGCTCTTACTACTAATCAGCTTCTAACAATTATTTTATCAGTATTGTCAATTGCCTTGTGAGTCCTGCCTAGGTGGCTGATAGCACACAGGCTGTATATCACAATGTTCTCAGGACACGTGCATAGCTAAGTCTTTTTAAGCTATCAACACTATTTAATATACTGTGTGTGTAAATCCAACAGGCACAAGCTTTACATGAGCCATATTGGGCAGCAGTAACTAAACAACAAGCTGACAGAAATGAGCGGGGACAGAAGTCCTTAATCACCCACACAGCGCACTCCCTGTGTCTATGATTCCTGCATTTTTACCTAAAAGTAAGCTAGTCCAGTGAATGTGGAGAGAGGAATGAAAAGAAATTTTGCAGTGAAGTCATAGTTCAGGAGAAGAGGAGGAAGTGGGTAGTTAAAGATAAGAAGGAGTACAAGTGGTCCATGACCCTTATACTGATATGTGTATAGCCAGAAGAGATGTGGCACAGAGCACTCACTCAGCTTTATGCCCAGGAAGTCAAGCAAACACTTCACTGGTGCTACATTCCTGTCCCAGGGCTTCATGTTGGGGTGCATAGCAGAGCTTGGGTGCTAGAAAACTACCCAGTGTACATCTGCAGTGCTGTTATTTACACTGTTCTTTCATGTAATTTATTTCTAGTCTTGCAGTGGAAAGCCTGACATTCAGCCTTAATTAATAAGAATTTTATTTATGTCACCCCTGAAATCTGTCCCTGGATGTGGGAGCAAGGTAAAGTGGGGAGGAATTGAGAAAGATACTGAAATAACATAATAAATCTACAAAAACACATACTACCCACTGCAGACGTATTTTAGAGACTGATGTGGTGGGACCACTTGCTGCCACACTGCAATGGTCTGATTCAGGAGGAGAGTTTCCAACTTGTAAGCATGAGGCAGCCTTGCAATCCTGCCCACCATAAGATGGTCGTGGGCTAAGAAGTGGAACATCAGGCCTGAGTATAAAGCTGTCAGCACAAGACCAAGGCATTGGCACACAAAAGCATTCCTGCTCTTATCATCGTCCTTCAGTCATAGCTCTAAGTACCTGGCATGGTCCAGATTTCTGCTGCCTCCAAAATCAAAATTTTTTTTTCATTCAGTCAGAGAAACTAGTACAGTGGTATATTAGGAAGCAAAAGGCTGACTCTCCCTAGATAAAGGGATTTCATATACAGATATATATATATATATGTATACAATGTGTGTGTTTATGTATATATATAAACAGATAACTACCCTTCATGCCTTGTAGTCAGATGGGAAATATGTCACCGAATAATTTTAAGTGCTGAGATCTGAAGGCAATTGTGGTTGTGTTTGCCTAGGAATAAGCAGCAGTGACTGGCCCTGATGTTTGAGACACTAAACCTGTTTTGCTAGCCCCTTACCTCAGATCAATCACTTTCACAGGCCTGTGGAGCTGGTAGGTAATTATTTTACCCACACACTTTCGCTAAAAAAAAAAAAAAATCTGTGAAAGAGTAACTTGCCCTTGCAAGCTTGACACCAGCTCAGGAGCGGTCTGCTCCACAGCCACGTGAGGCTGGTACAGGACATGAGGGCAATGCTACCGATGTGCTCTATGCTTGTGACACGGGGTAGAAACGTGCTTTGCAACTTCACACCTCATCTGCATGAGATTTGAGCTGCAGGATGAGCTGGTGGGGCACTCAGACCTGCAGGGTTGCATGGCTTTCCCTCAGTTCAGTCCTCGGAGGTACTTCCAGCACAATGGCAAATAGCACCCTGAGAGGTGCCCAGCCCCTGGCTCGTGGGCACAAGCTGCTGCCAGCACAGGTACTGCTCCAGTGAGGAAAGGTGTCACTACTCTAGTGGGGAACAGTGTCACTACACCGTATCTACACTAACGCTACACAGGGGTGATTAACAACGGGCATAGGGTGGGATTCAGCAGCAGATACAACATCATCCTCAAAGTGAGCTTTGTTGCTGGGACAGGTCTTTCAGTTTCTTGGTCTCAAGTTGAAACTGATGCAAAATGTACTATTTCCATGTTATTAAGTACCCCTCAATCTACATTGACTGAAAAAGCATTTTAATATTTTACAGGTCAAAATTAAATTTCAGTTTAAACCAAACAGTCAGCAACAACGGACTCTTGGTCCATGCACATATTCCCTGGTACAAGGGTAGCCAAATCAGGTGGTTCTGCTCTAGCAGAACCAGATGACCCACTGTGGTCCCTTCCAACCTTAGCCATTCTGTGATTCTGTGGTTCACTGATAGGGCACAGTTTGGTTATCTACCACCCTGCAATTTATGCCTGGAGCTAATGAAGAGCACTGACATTTCATCATAAAACCAGGGAGAGAGTATATGCTCCCATCTCCCACAGCATCAGGGAGGGAGCACTCAAAAGCTGTCCAAGTCTGGGCAGAGGTCTGCTGCCCTCTCTCTATGGATGTGTCTGAGAGTTCCCAGCTCACGGGGCTGCAGGGACAGTCTGCAGCAGGCTGCCCAGGAAGCTGTGCCCCACTCTACTGAGCTATTTAAGGCTTCTTCATTTAGCAAAACCTTTGTAGCCAGTTTTGAAGAAAAGCCAGGCTAGCAATGTTTATCACAGTCACCACAGCCTGTGCAGGGTTTTATTCTGATTAGTTTCTGATAGCTTTGGATTTCGTGTCTGCGCTAAATAAACTTTGCTAATTTTGAAATAGTTGGAATTGTTGTCTTACATAAGGGCATATTCATTGTCATATATCCCTGATGATAAATAACCAGACTGCTGGCCTCTAAGGAGATGGACACAGCAGCACGAACATTGTTTCCATTAACACTGGCTGGAGATTTACCAGTTGATTTTCTTTTCCTTCAGAAAACACTGATCAGATAAAATAAAAAAAAACAGTAAAGACATTATTTGGTCATTGGTTATAGTTTTCAGTGAAAAATTAGAGATGCCTTTTATGTGATAGTCCCACATGATTTATGTTATGTTACGTTTTTACTTGAAAGTTAAGCAATAAAGGAGTCAAACCAAGATGTCTTGGCATAATTAAAATAAGATAAAAATTCCTTTTCCAAATAATATATCTCATGTAAAGGCATTCTTAGCATTTCCAAAATTAAATATGTAAAGCACTTCATCGTAGTAAATGACAACCTTTTGAGTTTTAATGTTGAGGAAGGACAAAAGGCAGGACTAAGGTGCTGAAACATCTTCTCATGTAGAAGTTTTGTTTCTGGATTGATTCCAGCCCACGTAATGCAACAAGCTGTGCAATAAATAATTACTCACAAATATTTTGCAAAGAAGATTAACAGGGCTTTCGCAGGGCTAGAGGAAGTTAGGGGCTATGGGTCATGGGTACAAAACAGCTACTTAAAACATCTTGTTTCACTATCCAGATGACAGAGAGAGCAATGGGGAAAATAATTTCTTTTCCTATGAAAAGGAGTTCTTGAGGAACAAGAACTGTGCCTCTCAGCACACAGAGGGAATATTCATTACAGTAATGTACAGCCATCACAGGGGAGCAGGAATATTTCAGAGTTCAGTGTGAAGCAGATCAGCAATCTCATGCTGGCCTAGTTTCCTCTTGTCCACTAAAGCATTAAAACATTCCCTTTTACTCTCTGTTTTTGTTGTTGTTTTCCAAAGAATACTGCTCAGTTGAGGGGAGAATCCCACCCTGTTAGAAGGAGGAATTCTTCAATAACTCCTTGGTCCTTTGGAAAATGACTGGAAGCACTGAAATAAAAATATTCAAGGGGAATTTAGACATTCTTTCATTCTGATTATTTTCTTTGTTTGCTTGAGGATCTGTTGATGTCTTTACAATTGTGTAGTAGCGTGGTGTTTTGTTATGCTTTTGTATTTTCCTAAATTCTTTGTATCCCTAGGGTTTACCCCTGTACCTCCCCTATTTCCCATTTCCAGTTGGTTTGCCCCAAGCCCAGGCCACTCCCCTGGTGCTCCAAAGATGGTTGTTCCCCTCCCTTCCTTCTGGTACCTTCCCTATCAATCACCCTTACCCCTCCCCTTGTTCCAGACGGTTCTCTGTCAATCACCTAAGCCCGCCCAATTGCCCCTATATGGTCCCTGCCAATCTCTAAGCCCCTGCCCCCTCTGGCACCGCCCCTTGGAAAACCTCGAGGCCCCATTGGGGCATGTGACCCTGTTCCCTCCACCCCTTGGGACAATTGGTTCCTCTGTGTGTCCATCCCCACTAGTATCTCTCCCCCTGAAATCCCTATTGGTTCCTAGTCGGGCTACTCCCCTTGTTCAACAACCCCTTTAAAAAGCGTTGTAACCTAGCAGTAGGGCCTTGTTCGCTGTGGATCCTCTGGGCTGTTGAAGTTTGGATTGTATCCAGTGGTAAGCCTCCTTGAAACCTTTTATCCTCTCCTTCGGCAAGGGCTGCTGACACCCACAGTGTGTGGAGCTGCTGCTCCTTGGATAGGGCAGAGGCTCCAGAGGAGCAGCTTGAAAGCCAAGTGCCTCCAGCTGTTCCCCGCTCTTGCCACACAGGGCAGGTGCTAGCGTGGGCTGTGAACTGCAGCGGTCACTGTGTCACAGTTGTGAAGATATCAGAAACACTTGTACGCAGGTATTCAATGGAAATAAATATCTATCCTTTGGTTTCAATAGCTCATCAAATATTTAAGATTATTTCATTTCATATGAAACACACATTGAGGGCTTTTAGACTCCTATGGCTCAGACCCAAACAAAAAATTGGTCCCTAGCTCCTACTGCAACACATTGGAAACGAGGGCCTCCTGATTGTACTCCTTGAAAGAGAAAAACATTTCAGTGAATTTAAAGAGCTGTGTCCCATTTGAGCAATTTTACTTTTGCTAGTATTTTGATATCAGCAGATCTGGAGAACTGTCTTAGGTACTGTCTGGCTCCATTTTGATCTACCCAGAATTGGCTTCGTCTCCCAAGTAGTCTGTGCTCTACCGGAGCGAAAGAAGTCCACAGCCTTGAGCACCCAGCCATCCCTTGAAGCAGCTTAGTCTTATCTCTGCATTTGTGTCGCAGTTATTTGTCAACAACTCATGCAATAAGTTTAGTGTCTACTTTTATTATGTAAATATTTAATTTGCCTTTGTCTACTAGCATTGCCTACATTGGTGGTAGGCATCCAGCTGGCAACAGAGACCATTTCCAGAGACCATTTTAAGAGACTTGTGGTAGAACTGACGTGCTATCACTGAGGCCCCATTCCCCAACAGCCCTCATCAGGATGAAGATCTTGATGATGAAACATGATTAAACAAAGGAAATCCCTGATGGACTCAACAGTCAAAACTATAAGTGAGAAAAATACCTGGGACCTATGTGCAGACTGACTCTGCAAGCCCAGATTTAGATCTCAGTTTATGTGCCTGCGCTCTTCTTAAGGAAGTGCACAAGGAAGCATCTTCCTGAACTTTTGCTTTAGGTGCCCCATATTGCTGGACGTGGCACAGGTCTGGCCGAGACCCCATTTATCCCTATGGCAGAGTCCTTCCAAGGGAGACCTCCTGTCTTACTGGCCGGTAATGCATCAAACTGCAATGGGGTTTGATGAGAAACCAGAGAGAAGCACACCTAGGGCTGTGTCAACAGATGGTGAGATCCTAACCTCCTCTGAGTCTTTTCCATCCATTCTCCCCCAAAATCTTCTAGCATCCACAACTGTGTGTCTTCAGTTTAAGCTTGCGAGCTCAGACTCATGTCCAAAACACAGTATAGAAGTATCTATGAAAATCTGGCTTTGTCTGCCTAAAAGTTAAGTATTCAAAATTGCGACTTCTTCAAAATTGGAAATGGTGATTATAATCTTCATGAGATTTAATATGTATCTGAGAATTTAGGAAATGAAATGGTTAAAAGTTGGCACTCTAAAAAGAACTAAACAAGGGAATCTTCCTGGAACTGGTCTTTAGTACTTTTAGTTCACTGTGTGCAAGTGGCACAATTAATCCACTTTCATGTGGATTTCATGTGGATTGATGACACTTTCATGTGGATGATGGAAGAAATAATTACCCAGTTCTGATTTGTGGGAGCTTTTTTTTTGTAATTTGCAACTACTGTTTTACTCACACAAGACTCTATATCTATAAGTAATAGTTTCTTCAGCAGAACAGCCACATTTAACACTTGTCTGTGTCTGCTCATAAGAGAGCAAAAGAGCTTGCCTCTACTACACGATAAAATCATGTTGACTTTATGGATAATTGCCAGGCTGAAAAACCCAGGAATTATTACCATTAAAATTAGTAGAAAAGGGGTGAGATTATTAATTTTAACAATCTTTGTTGTCTTTAACCCTTCTCAAGATGTAGACATCAAAAGCAAGTTCATTTCTACCTTCATGCTCCTCTGTGAGAAATGAGTGACTTTTCCCTTGTTGAACACAGGCTCTGGTGTCTCCCACATTTGCTTTCTTTGTCCCAGTCTCCAATTAGCAGTGGATGAGGAATATTTGCACTTAAAATTAATAACTCAGTTTTCTCTTCTGGGGAAAGGAAAAGGTCATAAGCTACATTTCTGTCTTTTAATGGAAAAGGATTTTTATGTAACTTTGGTTATGACTGGCATTCTGAAAATTCAATGCTGTACACAAATTTGGCTCCATGGGAGTAATCCTAGGTGCACTGAGAGCAAGAAGGGCCACATTCTGGTGGACCTCGGTGCTTCCAAGTCATGTGGAAGGTGGCTCATGTCCAGGGAGGTTGATGTCCTCAGTACCCATCTTGCCTTGCCCTCACCACAGCTGAGGACCTCATGGCCCCCCTTGGCAGAGCTGCATGGAATTACAGCCTGGTTGTGGTGACCAGCATGGCTGTGTCTTTGGTTTTTCTTTTTTCTTTCTTTATTACTCAGCTCTGTTCCTGAGGAGAGTGGACCACATTTCCAGTGTCTAGCAGAGAGAGAAACAAATGGCACAAAACTGATTTGCACCATGAAACGCATTGTGGTGCAGGCTTGGCCCCTCTGATCTGAAGTCTCCCGTTTGCCACTTGGTTTAGGCAAAACCTCAAGTACCTCAAACACGGTTTCATACTTAGCTTTCAGCCACTTGGGTTTAAGTAAGATCCATGCTGTTACACTAATCAATTATTTTTCCTCTTTTAATTCCAATGTGTCTGCACAAAGCAGACAATAAAATACAGGCAGAATGAGCTGGAAGATAAGGTTGAGATTTCAACATTTTTCAAATTAACCTGATTGCTTTATGTCCTTTGAGAAGATAACATGGTTTTTCCTCTCATTGCTACTAGAACAGAGGCCTCAGAAATTCCCTGAAAAGGGACAGTTTTCTCAGCCTCAGCCAAGCTCTTTTCGCAATTGTCTGGGAAGAGCAGATAGCCCCAAATGTGGCCACCTACACTCCTTGATGGGGAGCCAGAGCAGGCACTTACAGACACACTGTTTCCAATGTCCAGCCACAGCATAAGGTAGTAACTCTCCTTCCCGACCACATCCCTACGGGAGAGGTTTCTACCAATAAAAGAGAGCACTCCTCCAGCCCAGTGAGGGTCAACAAAGTTCTGAGTTCAATCGGAGTTGTCAGCCACATGTAGTCCCAAACCTTTCAATGCTACAAATCATCCAAATGCTTACATTTTTTCTACAGGACATAGGCTAAATCAGAGTTCAAATTCTATTCATACCATTTTTCTCTGATTTGCACAATGACTGTATACGGCCTGCAGCATTTATGGGTGCTTCAAGACTTACTTATTGTGAACAGCACAAACAGCACAGTGAACCAGGGTCTGTGCCACAGTGATAAAACTGCCATTTTGGCAAATAAGGAAGGTACAACAGCTGAGTGGTACCTTGTACAGACCTTTGGGGGCTTAAGGGATTTAATAGGGAATGTTGAGTACCTTCTAGGTGTAGAGTTAAAGAAATCACTGAAATTTCAGGTTCATTTTATGAAATGGAAAACGGAAAGTAGTTCAAAGATGCATTAATGGATGTCTCATTTTATTTCATAATATTTTTTAACCCTTTAAAGTATTTTCCCACCTTCTACTACTGTTTGTTCCATATTATGCTGTGACTAATCATAGCTGTTGCTTCAGAAATAGACTCACAATATAAGGGAAAAAGACTCTAGAGGATTAAATAGAATTCTACTTGAAAGCCCATTTTAAGGTAGTACCCAAAAAAATGTATCTGTTGCCTATGCATGAGGCCCAAGCATCTATATAGGCAGCTATCCAGAAAATGTCTGTAAGTGAGAATATCTGGAGACAACAGAATATTCATGCAAGCTGTTTCTGGAACCACTTTTCTCTGAATAGGACACATGGACCATAATCCACCAGAAGACAATGCGCACTGCTTAATTCTAGACATATGAGTAATTCCCACTGCATAGTATACCTGGGCAGATAAGGTGCCTGTGCTTCTAAAAAGCCTTTAGTAAGTAAGCAAGGTTTATTTGCTTACTTCAGGACTGCACATAAGCTTCATATTAACTTAAGTACTGTACTAGAGTTTTTCACTCTCAATATGCGCTCTATTTTCTTTTTTCCTTGATGTGGGACTAGTTCAAACAAAAATATTCATCACTTTCAATTATTTGTGACAGGCAAATACTGAAAAAAAAAAGAACATAGTGAAGCTGCAAAATCTGCTTGAGGACTCAAGGCAAGATACGAAAGGATGGTACTAAGTATGCAATGGAGGATGCTGCTACACTTCCAACAGTGAGCCTTTACCCTTGTCCCACCTGCTTTTACCCTGAAGTTTCAGGTGCTTTCGTGTGATGGAGCACACAAGTACCGAGTTTGGGGACAGAAAACCTGATGCAGCAGACTCAGAGATAAGGCTTGCAGAAGCAGCGACCAGCAGCAAGGGTCCCTGATGATTTCCTGCAGACAGAAGCATATTTAGATGGTGCATTGGCAAAGCACCTCTTTCCAGAGTTACCAGTGCAGTCCTGCTCTGCACAGCACCCGACAGCCTCCAGTTTCTCTCCTGGCAGCTGATGGCCAGGGCCCTGCGGTCACCAGGGCACTGACCGGTGACTTCTTTTATTATACACATGCATAGCATCTTGTGTTGACTACAGATCCCAACTCAGAGACTGCACATGATAGGATAATTTGCAAGGTCTCTACCAGCAAATTAGACTTTCTTTAGGGCACAGATGTTGGCATTTGCTTTTCAACACCTGCCTGTAACTTTACACATGGTTTGGGTTTATTTTGAATCAACATATCCCAGCATAAAGTTTATAGCTGTCCTCAGAACTACTTCCAGAAAAGGACTCTGTGTCACCCCACTGTCAACTACCTCTGCTTTGTGACTGTTGAGTTTGTTGTGCCTCAACTTAAGCAGGAAAAGTATGTGTTGGAAGAGTCAAACATTTCCTGCTGTTCTCTTGTGGATGCTAGGTACAACCCTTTCAAAACCCCCCAAGAATACAATTATTCACCTTCCTCTTTGTAAGAAAGATAATGAAATATTCGATGGATAAATTATTTTTGGTTCAGATAGTGCCTGCTCTTCCACTCCATCACCACTCTAATGAGTTTTTCAAATTAACTGACCATTGTGGCTTTAAAGCTCTGCTCCATTTAGTTGAAATACGTATAGATCTACATCCATCTTTGAAGCCAAAGGAAAACACTTCAGAACTTCTAGAGCAGCCTGTCAATTGCCTGCCTGGGCAAGGAGGGTACCAAGATAGAGTAATATCATAGAATCATAGAATCATAGAATGGTTTGGGTTGGAAGGGACCTTAAAGATCATGTAGTTCCATGCCCCGAGCCATGAACAGGAGACCTTCCACTAGACTAGGTTGCCCAGAGCTCCATCCAGCCTGGCCTTGAACACTGCCAGGGATGGGGCATCTACAACTTCGTTGGGCAACCTTTTCCAGTCTCACCACCCTCACAGTAAAGAATTTTTTCCTAATATCTTATCTAAATCTACTGGTGTTCAGTTTGAAGCAATTCCCCCTTGTTCTGTCACTACATGCTCTTGTAAAAAGTCCACCTTTGAATTTGCTGAGGGTGCACTTGATTCATCTGTGTGATTAATAAGGATATTAAACAGTACTGCTCAATATGTGGAGCCCTGAGGGTCACTGATGTCCTCTGGGAGGAATTCTGAGCCACTGACCACTACCCTCTGGATGCAACCACCCAGCCAGTTTCTTACCCAACTAACAGTCCACACATCAAATCAAGACTGTGTTTGACAAATTATGTCTCTAGCCATTTCCTTGTGCACTGATGTATCACCCTGTCCTTGAAGGCCACTAGAGTTGGTCAGGCAGGACTTGCCCTTGGTGTATCCCTGCTGGCTGTCCCAAATCACCCCCCTGTCCTCCATGTGCCTTTGCACAGCTTCTAGGAGGGTCTGTTCCGGTCTTCCCAGGTACAGAGGTCAGGCTGACAGGCCAGTAGTTCCTGGGTGTCCTGACAGCTGTAGGCTTCTGCACACCTCAGAGCTGCTATCTGCATGCTTCCAGCACTGGCCTCTGGCTGCACCTAAGGTCAAGCTTTCAGTTTGTGTTCTGAAGGGACAAGGTATCTATTTTTAAGGACACTTGGTGTCAAAATATAGCATAAGCAACTTAACATTCCTGTGCCTCCCAGAGAGCCCACAGATCATTGCAATACTTTGGGATATTGCAAAAAATACTGTATTGCACAGTCAAAAGTAAAGATACCTGTGTACCTCTAGATTTCTTAGAAAAGAAGGAATGGAAGAGGGGAAAAACAATTCCAAACAAACTCTCAAAATTACTGAAATTTATAAAACCCACCATTTTTATAAAGTAAAGAAAGGCTACAGAGTGCTTTCTGTTGTGGTAATTTCAAAGCAAAACGCATGATATTGTCATTCATGTTCATAACTGCTTAGGATGATCATGCTTAAAGAGAAGGCAGAAATAAAGAAAAGAAGCACCAGCAAGATAGAAACACACTGAAAAATAGGACCAGTCCCTTGCTTGTGTATCCTGAAGCAGCCTACTCATTAGTTAAGAGGGACTGGATTAACTCTCCTGTGGCTGCTTCATCAGAACTGCCAACATACCTATGCTTCTGGAAGAGGAGGGACATCCCACTGAAGTCAACCTGGCATCAGTTCAATCAGCAACTGTGGCACTATGCACAACAAACCACAAGGATAAAGTTGTCGGTGTCAAGGCTCTACTCTGCAATGATTCAGGACATTTGATCTTCGAGTGGGGCAAACTGTGGCCAATGACACCAATGAGCGAAGATGTTTTTCACCAGCCCACAGACCACAGTAGTCTTCATGCAACACTGTTGCTGCAGCTGTGTTCTCCCAGGCTGGCATGGAGAAATGGCAGGCCCAGCATCTGGGTCTCCACATTCATGCTGGGTTTCCATAGCTGTTTCCATAAACAGCCTAACCTTTATTTCGATAGTACCTACGTATTCTTCTCTGAGCTCCCTGTTTTCATCTCTGGCTACTCTTTCCACCCCTCCTTATACTGTATCACAGTGCCTTTTCCCACCATCTGCTGCAAGGAGCTCATTTGTCAAATGAATAAGATCTTTAAGAATGTAGAGGAAGAAGCTCATCAAGACTGCTTTCGTCCCACCATGTTTTGTTGTAGAGGAGCCAGCTAGCCATGAAGAACAATGGCTGCTTACTTTAAATTAATTTTAAAATAAATGTTGGTCAAGGGCACAGTGCCCTCATGTCATTGAAAAAGGGCCCATCCTGGAAGGAAACCAGGTATTTGAGGGTGCCACTTCTCCCAGCCAAAGGCAGCCACCTGTCTTGGGTGCTGCAGGTGCAGGGTACTGCTGGGGGAAGAGACAGTGCCAAACTGCTGCTGGTGTACATGACTGGAGCATAAAACAGAGAGAGGCAGTCCTGGGTGGGCCAGCAGCAGCTGACTTTTCTGGAATGAACCACAGCAATTGCAGCACCTGGACTTCCTACCAAGCCAGATCCTTGGCCTCACTTACCAGCTCTACACCTGGACTGCTGATTTTGAGACTCACTGAACAAAATGTGGTCTTCTTGACAATGTAAGAGCTGAGATGCTTCATAGAGTTAAAAGCTTTGAAAAACTCCCTGCCCTGAGGCAGATCCCCCACATGAGAGGTACTCCAGATGAGCACCTGAAAACTGCAACACCATCACCACCCTGGGTGTGATGTACAGCAGGGAGGCGAGGGCTCATTCTTCAGGGACAAACCACTGGACAGATATGCTAAGGTGGAGCTGAGCATTCACCTCATCATTGCCAACTCTTTCAAGCAGTGATCTTATTTTTTTGTTCTTTTTTTCCCCCAAACTCTTCTAGTGCCCAGTGCCTTCCTGCAGCGGTGGCACATCCTGTAGAAGTGAGGCGGAAGACTCAGAAACAGGCACTTCCTGGAGGAGTACAGCCCTGGGGCTGGCAAATGGCACCAGCAGAGACTGCATGGAGGAAAGGGAAGGACTGCAGTACACAGAGCTCATCAGTAGGTGCCAGCTGGGTGATTCTCTGCTCTGGCCAAGGGGCAGCCAGA
Organism: Mystacornis crossleyi; assembly: GCA_013400655.1. Lineage (NCBI taxonomy): Eukaryota > Metazoa > Chordata > Aves > Passeriformes > Timaliidae > Mystacornis > Mystacornis crossleyi. The sequence continues at coordinate 14,988 of VYZQ01043559.1, forward strand.
ACTTCAGTCACACCACCATGGATTCTGTGAACGTTTAATGTTCTGTTGTTTAGAACTGATTATTTCAGACCTAGAAATCAGGTCAATGCCCTTTTCAGGTTTTATGGTGTGAAATACTGTGGCAAATCTCACAGCTCTGAGTCAGCAGGGAATGGGTACATGAAAATGGAGAGAATTTATCATAGTGGTGGGAGGAGATACGTTCCTCCACTAGAGTTTGGGGGACCCCATGCAGACAGGAGATCTGGATGGTGTTTTGGCAGGAATAAGGAGCCAGCAAATCAGCTTCTACCTCATGCTGTGCCCCACTCCATGTCATCAGTGACAGCCATGGCACTGCCCAACATCATTAGAATCATAGAATCATTTAGGTTGGAAAAGACCTCTAAGACCACTGAATTCAATGGTTAGTCCAGCACTGCCAAGTCCACCACTAAACCATGTCCCCAAGCAGCACATTTGCTAGTCTTTAAAATTTGGACAAGGTCCTTCCTCCATGCAGTGTTGAGTGTGGTATGCACTGCATATTCTTTGCCCTGCCCAGATCTGAAGAAGGATTATTCAGTTCTTATTGTCAATGTCTGAATGAAAACGTTATGCAGTAGGTCTGAGTCACAGAGACGTGGTGAAAACAAGCCGGAGAATTTAGAATGCCAGCTGCTTCCTGATGCTAGATCAAAATTAATCAGGCTGCTTGATCACTGTTGTGATTGCTTGTTGCGGTGGGGAAGCCACAACCTTCCCTGGGAGACAGCTTTGGCCTGTAGAAAGAATCAGAGGACGATAATCTTTGTAGATATTCAGAGATGTTCTTTATTTTCTCACAGCCTCGTGGCTGGGCCTAGCACAGACTGTTCCAAGAGCTCCCTAGAATCATCTGAACACCCCCCTAAGTACAGCATTACCAGGGTGGGGTTACATTTGAAATGACCAATGAGAAACAGGTTTAGGCACAATAGCATCAGGTAGCCTGGCAGCCCCGTGTAACCTGACCTGTGCTCCCACTCCCAAGGTCCATCCCCCCAGAGGGTGACCTCCACAATTGCTGACAGGGAAGTATATTGCCTTGGTTTCCTCTCTATTGTCCAACCTGCCTTGGGGTCATAAAATTTACAGGTAATTAAGTTCAGCAAAGATTATTGAAAAACAAAAAAGGATGCCAAGCTAATTTACTTTTATTCATCTGCCAATGAGGCAATAGTATAATTTTACACTAACCTTTGGAAATCCCTCCTACAGACTCAAGCTAAAGGGAACTTACCTGTGCCAGAACCTAAAGGGGTCCCTATCCCTTAGAAGGAATTGTGTCAGACTAAAAATCACGTAGAAAAAGCACTTCTTGACTTATTCAAGTAAAAGGCCATTCAAGTCTAATAACTCATCACTGAAGTTTTTACAGACATCTAACTCCTACTAAGCTAAATAGGAGGGGGCAGTTTTGGGTCCAGGGGAAATATGTCTAGATTGATCATTAGAGGGACAGAGAAGGAATATTCCTCTTTATGGCACTAATCAGGATAACACAGAGTGTGGGCTGGACTACACTGATGTGCAAGAATTCTCTTCAAAAAGGTCATGATATGGTGTATCTATGGAGTAAAACTACCTGAGCATTTAGTGGCTTTCTGGCCAGCACCCCAAAAAGTTTTGAAAGTTAGAAGAGTTTCCTTAAGAAAAACACAAACACATACAGACAAACAAAAAAAACCCACCTTATTCTTTTGCAGGAAAAAATTACTTCAAACTGTTTAAGAAACACAACCATGAATGTGCTCCTTGATTTTCAAGTTAGACAACTAGCTCAATTTTGTGAACAAGTAGCTCATTGTAAAAATCACTGATATGTTTGTTCTGAAAATTCACTTTAAATATTCAAAAAACGGATATTATAATGTTTTAAAAATAAAACAGTTATCTCTGGTACTATTAAATTTCACTACAGGGCATAACGAAAGACCACCTTTCCGTCAGAACTTCCATCTTTTTTTTCATGAGAATATAAATTTTTCACACTTATAATAGAGGTCCATCTATCACAGTACCCTGTCTGCCAGCAGCTATTGACGGCTGTCAAGGGGAAACACTATTCTTTTTGAGCTTTTTACCCACAGTCCAGTCATGATTTCCTGAGCCAGAGATCACACCCAGGCCATCAGGAAGCACACTGGAAACTTCTCATACCTTTTAAGGGATTAGGGGTTTTTTTACCTTTTACGTATCTGGACCATAAAACATCCTATGGCAACAAGTTCTGCTCATGTCCTGTGTGAAAAAATACTGCATTGCCATTAATTTTATGTTGGCTTTGTTTTATATTTTACAGTGGTTTCAGCAAGTTTGGTTTTTCAAGAGCTGCAAAACATTTCTCAAAACTAGATATGTGTATTCTAGATTCTTCTTAGTGACATCAAGATAAGGTAAAATACATTAGAATATGGCCAACATGGGTTACTTCCAATTTATAAGGAAGTTTTCTTCATTAATTTTACAGTTCTTTCGTTTAATTCACCTTGTGCACAGAAAGACTACTGACTTGCTCCTTCTCAAGCCATTTCTCATGGCCCAGTGCATTTGCACAGACGTCCTGTGCTTAGGTGGGTTGTACTTTATGTGAACAAGAAGCTCCTTCTAGGGCCTAAAGTGCATCTCAAAACAAACAAAAAAAAATTTTAGACAAATAATTTCAGAAGGATGCCATGAAAACCCATTGAGTTAGACCAGATTCTGTTAAGGTCAGAATCTGACCTCAATTTCCCTAGGAAGCATGTCTTAATATTAAAAAAATGCAGTATGTTTACTCTCATTGCCTGCTACTTCTTGCCAGCGTGTGGCATGAAGCCACTGTGAGGGTTAGTACCAGGACAAAGCATGTTTTTAAAATGTTCTGAATGTAGTTGACTCAGTGGTCAGGTTTCCAGTCCTAATGCGCTGGCTGCTTCAAATTATAGTGAGCTATGGTGGGGTCCCTAGTCCGCATCAGAGGATAAAAGCATGCAAAAGAGAATTGGAAAAATGGAGACAGTTTGTGTTCCTGCTTACAAATAAGCAGACAAATCAACAAATGAGAAATCAGCAGCTATTTAGTTTATTAGCAATTCATGCAGTTTAAAAATTGCCATGGAAATTTGTAATGAGACTGCTATCACCCTCCCCTCCACAAAAAAGATTCAGCTAACTGTGATTGCAGTAACAACAGAGAGCCCAAGCGGTAAATTCCTAAGGCAGCTGTTAAACTGGAGCTGGAGAGGGAGTGAAAGGCAAGGGTTTTAGGGTGGAGGAAGAGGCTTACGTACATTGCCAGCCCCAAATATTTAGACCTAGTGTGTCAGAATCATAGGCTAACTTGAAAATGCTCACAAATTTGATGCTTTGTGTAACAGATTTTAGTCTGTAGCTTTTATATGCAGCAGAGGGCCAACAAGCAAATGTTTCCTTATTGAGTTTGGGAACCTCCCTCACTGCACATCCAAGAAAGCTTTGGGAGAAACAAGTAAATGCCAAAAGCTGAAAATATGTCCTGATCTGAATGGGCAATAATTGTCATATCAAAATAGGAGAGGTCCCACCACTGCCTGACATGGAAAAGAGGGTAAAACCTGTATAAACTTTTCCTCCATCCCAGTTAAGTGCCTTCCTGGAGCTGCAGTGTTTCCCTGAGACATGGCATCAGGCCAAGGGGTCACAGAGATGAGAGTTCTGTTATGTTCTGACACCTCTCACCTCAGATGAGAGCTGTCATGGGGGAAAGAAGCGATGACCAGGCTGGCTGCATGTAAGATCAGTAGCACAGACATGCCTACATGGTGCTGCACCAGAGCTAACAACACTCTCATCTCCCCAAACACCTCTGCTGAGTGTGAGACCTTTGCCTGGCCCACAGCACATTGCTCTACACAGAGTGGAGGTACTGCTGGCAGATGGGAACATACCAGCATGGAGATCTTGAAGTAAAATATTTAACTATGCACTTAGTTGTGCATTTTGTTTGATTGTAGCTTTGGATTGCTTTTTTCAGTGTCGTGTTCAGTGAAAACCAGCAGGTTCCCCCTGTTCATCTGCTATAGGTCCTAAGGCTCAGCTACCAACCTTGCTGCAGGGACAGGGAGAGGAGGGAGAGGAAAAAGTCTCCTATATTAACTCTAGTATAGCCTATTTAGGGAATTCAGACTATTGTTATGTCTCTTGACTAGTGAATTGCTGCTTTTACAGTGTCTTGGTTTGAAAGACAGGTGTCTGTTGAGGGAGGCAGGAGCCTCNAGAATACCAGGTAACCCAGGACATACAGATAAAATATTGACTTGAACAGGAAGATGAACATCTATTTTAGAGAAGAATGCAAACTGATTTAAGATCCTCTGGACGGCCCTATTCTAGAAATGTTATTATTTTTATAAGTAAATTACATGACATTTCTACAACCTCTGGACAACATCTACTGAAGTCAACTCTTTGAAGGACTGGGGCTTTCTATTTCAAAGTTGTTCCATGTACTCTTCCAGATGAACTGTAAAGTCAAACAAACTGTAGCCTAAACCTCCTGTTGCAGACCTGATTTTCAACTATTACAATGTGGCAAATTGGTACAGGCATCAGACCAAGTGAAAAAAAAAACCCATAACCCAAATCCCAAACTCTGAATCTTGAGTACCCTTACTGAGGCCTGTTCCTAAGGACTTTCAGCATATAAATATTTTTGCAAGCTGTGAGAGACTATTGGAATTCTGGAAGTTACAGTGGTGATTCAGTGAAAGCTTTCAGGGCCGTCTGCAATTTTTAAATTTTCTTTGTGGTATGCTACTCTCTTGGTGCAAAAATATGCCATTCCTATTAATAGTATTTGAGCATTCCTATTAATAGTACGTGAGCAAAGAAGTAATATACCCCCTAGTGACCAGATCAGAAAGGGTCTACCCAGCAGACACAAGTTTGCCCATTCGATGTTGCAAGTCACTTTCTCATGCTTGCAAGGTGCTGTTTGCACATTGCTTGGGGACATTTCTTCCTCGGGTGCTCCTGAGTGCCCTGGGGGTCCAGCCCCAGCTGAGGAAGGAGCCAGGCAGGTGCAGAAGGAGGCGTTGCTGTTGTTTGTGTGCACTCTTCCACACCACACAGTGTAACACTGCACTGACTGAGCACAGTCCTCTTACACCAGTAAATCAACAGTGCCTCAGCAGTAAGGTAATGTTTTCAAGATGTGGAAGACTAATTACAGTCTTCCCCCATTTCAGACATGTCTTGGTTTGGACAGGTGTC
>VYZQ01043561.1:31140-45819 GCA_013400655.1 Mystacornis crossleyi
TTTTTTTTTTTTTTAATTGAGAATTTTCTGCCTTTTTTACTATTAAACGTCTATTTAGATTAGATTCCCAAAGTCATAATAGCTTGTGTTCTGCTAGTACCTGAACTAAACTCCTTCCACCCAATCTGTTCCATGCTAAAACTAGTTTGTCCCAGCCTGGTTTCAACTGGAACCAAAAAAAAAAATGGATGTAGATGGATTTCTAGATTATACAAAACCTGAGGCAGAGGCTGGTTAGGATTTTAAACCCTATTTTTATCCAGCCTTACTTACATCTAGATTAAAAGATACGCCTGGTAGGAGCTGGGAAGATCCAGCATATGTGAGATCTTACGCTGTTGTTACCATCTAAGCCAGGAAGAAGAGATTTTAAATGAGGCAAAGCTACAATTATAATCTCATTAAAATTTTTAGCTTCTTTACAGATCAATAGTAATAGACACTTGCATAAACCTTGGAATTTTTTTCTCTTCTTTTTCACTTTGAGCAAACTGTGAGGGAAGGTGTGAACTTAACTTTTCTCCAATAAAAGTTATTCTGACGGATAGAGAGGTAAAAATGAATTGGGAGGCCATGGCTCTGCCACTCCCTCCTTTATCTGCAGACCTTCTCACAAGGGTGAAGGCAGAAGGAGGTCAAGCTCCCAAAGCTGCCTGGAGAAAGGCATGGACTTCACTAGTTAGCACTTCGGAGAAGAAAACTCTCAGTGGTGTCACAGGTCTTCAACTGAAATACTGCAGAAATGGAAGGGATGGGTGAAAAAGGTAGAAATAGGGTTTTGTGGAAAAGAATTTTACATTATCTGCTACATGGATACTGTGACCTGTATATCAAGGAATCATGTAACCGTTCTTGATAGATAAAAGCATTTTAACCCTGGGGTCAGAGCCTACATCTTTACCTATGTAATGCTGCAATATTTTAAACTCAGTTTGGAGCATGAGTGCACACATACCAGTATAGAACAACAGCATGATTTATGGAGGTTGTCGGTGTGGGATGAGGTTGTCTGCAGTGGTCTTTGTTGTTCCCTCCGGCCCCAGGATCCAAGGAAACCTCTCCAGGAGCAGCAGAGCTGCAGTGTCATGAAACCAAGTGTTTGTGCTCGGAGGATGTTCTGAAATGTTATAACAGGACTGCTGTGAACTCTGCACAGTTCTGACTAAGCAAGGAAGTGCATCCGTGATGGAATATATTTATTTACTGTTGTGTTTCCAGCCTCTTGCTGTTTTCAGCTGCGGCAGCTGGGTGGAAGGTGCGGGCTGTGTGCACTGCTAACATGAATGTGCTTTTGAGGGATGTGTCCCAGTGCCTCTCCTCTCCGTTCTTCTGTGTCTGAGGCAGTTTGCTGCAGCACTGCATTCCCATTCCCATTCCCATTCCCACTGCTCCTGGAAGCAGCTCCCCTCCCGAGGAGGAGCTCTGCTGTCTGGGCTAAGTGGGGAACAGATCCAGGACTCAATGTCCAAAGCAGGGATCCTGAATGCTTGGTATTTTCTAGTTAATATGCATGAGTTTACCTCTCTCCTTGATTGGATCGCTTTTGAGAAGAAGGCCGTTGGCATAATTTTACTGGTTGGTTTGAATTTTCATGCACTGGATTTTGCTTCAAGGCAGACTCTTCACAGTGAAGTCATCTTGTTAGGAATTTTCTTAGTTTGGATTTTGTGCTGTGAGTTAGGCAAGGCTTCTTTATACTAAATTTCTTGTCATGGCACAAAGTAGTTAATAAATTCTTCTTATTTCTTATTCTTATTTATTATTGTTATTTCTTATTGTTTCTTATATCTTATTTAATTCCTTGATCTAGCAATTTTTCCAAAGGATTCAGCTATGGCAGGTCCCTATTTTTCTTTATCACATATTGTGAATTTAACTTCTCTGCTGCCTTTGCACTTTAAAACTATTAGTGGTGTCACCAGGTCTGGGAAGGTGACGTGCAAAGACACTGCCTTGGGTACAGTTCAAGAAACACTATTGTGTGTTGAACATAAACAGCATTTATTTGTCAAAGAATACTCAAAAAATGGGAAGGAGTGGGGAAATGGAGAACTCAGAGAGAGAGGTTTAAAAAAGATGAATGTTGTTTTGGTTCTTGGATCCCAACTCTGAAAATTCAGAAACCAGAGTGGGATCCAGAGTGGTGATTCTGCACAGCAGCTCAGTCTGATTCCTCTGCCAGGGTTCTGGCTGACATTTAAATCAAATCATTTACTGTTTACAGAATCAGATTTGCTCACCATTTGGGAAATGCCCCTGGGATCATACGACACTTATGAGAATTGAGCAGGCAAAAGGGTTACCTGCAATAATGTTTATTCAAGTAGGTATTCTATGTATGAAAGCTTTTTGAATTTTCTCTTTTCGTTTGTGTAATGACTTAATCCAGTGCTGCTGGTACTTCACTTGTGGTGTCCTTTGAAGAGCTGTTAATGGTTGTGCTTTTTAATATAAACCTAAAGTGCCAGAGAGACTCTGAATTTTGTCTTGTGTCTGAAATAGTACATGAATGTTTCCCAGTAAATCCTATTTCTACTGAGGCCAGCAGAACTTTTCCATGGACTTAATGGCATTACATTTTTCACCCTTAATCTGTGCAGGTGACAAATAGACCATAGCTTGTACATCATATGACACTCTTCCAAAGTCATCAGAATGCTTCTGAAACATCAAAACCACAATTTCACACTGGCTATTGTAGATTGGCCTTCTAGGGACTTGGATTAATGCTCACAAAGACTCAGCAGCAAAAGAAATGATCGCTGCCCATAATGAATATTTGTTATCTGACCCCCTTTCTGCACTGAATTCATGGAATTCCCCAGGACCAGTTCCACTGCACACGCCACAGATCCAAGGTTTGTTTTTCCTTTCCTCAGTAAGATCCACAAATCAGTATTCTAAAGGAGGGGAATAAAACTCAGAAATATTTTTCAGGTACTGATATTTAATTTGTCTGAAAGAACCTCTCCCTCAAGCTGCTGGCAGTGGTTCTGGAGCTGCAGCCCTGGGAGGGGTTTGCTTTCTGGACTGTTCAGAACAGTTTAAAGTAGCACAGTAACTTCTAAGATAGCATCCCCAATCTTTTCCAATTCCAGCATCTGGGCAGTATTTCCTGGCTTTCTCACTAGCCCCAGTGCAGCCACGCTGTGTGCTGCTGCTGCACCGAGGATTTTGCATGAAATAAGGTGTTTCAACCTCCTCAGTAACAATATCTAACCAGGATGAATAAATGCCAAGGGCTGGTTTTCACTGTGGTCACTGTGATGGCCGAGGTGACAGGCTGTTTTTCTTCCCCTCTGATGGTGTCCATGACTGCAGTAACTTTATATTTTAAAGACAGTGCCAGAGCGTTTTCTTTCAGTCAGTAAATACACAGAACAAATTGCACAGAGCAACAAGGGATGCATTGGTTAAGACATGGAAGCACCTCCAGAAATGGCTCAGAATGAAATGGAAAAAAAATATTTATGGCTGTGTCTGAGTCGCTTAACTTCAGTGCCTTGCTTGTGTGAGAAGATGCATTGCTACTGATAATCTTTTTTGCTTATTTGAGCATTTTAAATTGAAAAGTGGGCGATAATGTTCAGATCAGTGGGTAAAACCAAACCTCCATGCTGGATGTGCACAGTAGGAAAATCTGTCTGCTTTGCAAGGCCCTTTGTGTTGTCTCTGTTATCAAGCAGCGAGACACTGCAAAGCTAATGCAGAGGGAACAATCCTAACCCATAAATAATTGTCTTTGTTATTACAAGGATGGCCACTGGATCAACAGTTGTGCAATAATCTCCTCATCTGGCAATAAACAGCCTCATTTATCATTAGCTTAACAGTTTCAAAATTATGCTGACTAAATGGAAATATGCAAATTGATGTTATAGCTAAATAAGGAAAGTTTGGCAAAAATCGGCTTGATGCTGGATGTCCATGTGATTTCTACAACTGTCACATGAATTATCACTCTGATATGCAATAATATAACCATATAAATGATTTCGCTGAGATTTATAGCAAACCTAATCTGTGTTCCTCTTGTAATTCATGGAGGGGAACAATCACATTTGCTCTGCCTGAGAAGAGGGAAAATTTGCATCTGCATTGACTCTGCCTTTTAGAGTTTATTACTCCTTTCGTGTATTCTTTGTGCCTGTAATACTAAGCTGCAGGAGGATAAAACTTAGCCAAAAAAAAAAAAATTTGAAATAGCTGTGCTCTCTGTTTTCTTTGGAAGGTGTTTCTAGATGAAAAAACATTAGGAAAGGACACACAAGCTTGGAATTTAATGACCATGCTTAACTATATTGGAAGTAAGTATAGATTCCAACCCCAAATCAATGTAATGCCTATAGTTCCTACATGGCATCTTATATAAAGACATAAAAGGCAGTCTGTACTCTTCTTTTATTTTAGAAGCAAATTGCACCATATAAATTGCATAACAAGCTGCCTGGATGGATGTTCCAGGCTCTCTTTAAGCCTGTAAATAAATGGTGTGTTTCTAGAAGATATGCAAAATGCCTCTGTCACTTTTTCCTGTGTACTGTTCTGAGTGGTGCAAGGAAATTTGTTCCTACCAGAATGCTCGAGCACCTGAAGCAGAGTCAGGGCTTGAAAACTGGTTTTCTCTATGAGGTTATTTCAAATGCTATCACCTGTCTCATGCTTGAGATAGAGCTTATGTCTGAATTTAAATCAAGCTGTGTTTAATGTATATTCAGATTCTATTTATTTGTTTTTTTCTCCGCTTGAAGACCTTGAAGATTTTCTGTCACCTTGTAGAGAGACAATAAAGTACCTCTCCGTCGATTTTAGAAAAAGATAAATTGTTAATAAAGTGTTGGATAATTTTAAATTATTCGAGGAGCAATTTTAGTTCTATTTGTGGGGAATTCTGAGTTTCTTGTGCTGTTAGAAAAGTTTGGTTTGAAATGTGTAACTTCACAGGATCCTGTAATGAAGCTGTTATTTTTAATTTTCTTTTGACTTCCTGCTGAAAAGAAAACTGCCATATTTTATGTGGGCTTTTTTTCTTTATTGCAACTATACTTACTATACATTGAGATGTAAGAGAAGGAGATTTTTAATTCTTTATTTTATTTGAAGTGGTAGAAAAGAATAAGGCAGTGCTTCTTACACTTAAAATTGAGATATGGCCCCATCATCTTTATGAGAGACGAGAACAGGGGCCATCTGTCAGGGCAGATTTTCTTTAAGGTGCCATACATGAGTTACAGAGAAATAATACCCAAATAGATATTTTATTGATCAGTTTGATGCCCAGCCTGTCTCTGGGCCACTGCTAAAATTCCCTGCTCTCAGACTCTCCTGTAGATAGTGCTAACTTGAAGATTTAGCTTTGGGTTTTAGTTTAGCACAGGTATGACACTGTTTTATCCTTAGCTGGCCACTTATGTACTGGTCATATTTTCAGTTTTATGGCACAGTTGACCACTCTGGTGCTGCTGGAATATGCCCACAAAACCCAAGCAACACAAAGAGCAGTTGTTATTCAATAACATATTTCAGAATCCTCCTGCAAATTGTTCCCACGGCAGAAATTCAACATCTAAACTTGTCACTAAGGCCACAAAGACCAAGGTCTAGGCTGGCAGGGGATATTTTTGCTGTGAATTTCACCTGTTTATTGCTACCATGTTATTTTCATTATTCATTAATGCCAGCCCTGTGCCATTTCCAGAAATCCAGTTTCATGTACACAGCTCTCAGATGGGAATTTCACCCACAGCCTGTCCGAGTGCAGGCACAGGAAAATAGAAGTGGATGGGCCCACCTGGCTTCCAGGGCTAGAGGGGTCAGAGTGGGGCTCTCAGTCCCACACACAGATTTACATCACACCAAGGCTCCTTAGAGAACTTCTAGACACCATTTTGACTTCTGTTTCAGCTTCCCTCTTGGCTATTTCTTTGTTTTTGTATTTATGCAAGGGTGACTGAAAAGAAATTGTTCTTTTTTGTCAGAGAGTACGATTGGAGTGTGTCATTTTGCAGGGTGTAAATGCCTGTAGCCAATTTCAGAGAAAGTCTCTTACAGTGTATGTAAGCACTGAAATCGTGTGAGGTGGTTATAATTAGTTTCTACTGAAAAATTGTGGTGATATTTAAAGGGCAAGTCCCATTAAAGCATTTTTTCAGAGAAAAAGTTTGAAACATAAGGTACTCCAAACAAATTCCTAGAACGGGAATAACTAGAAAAGAATGAGACAGCTACAAGGAGCCATTTTTTCTAAAATCCCTCTAGACATATTTATGGAATCTCACATTCAGCATCATCAAACTTCCAGCAGCCACAGAAGGAGAGGAAATAACTCATGAAGTCCTGGTCACCTGTAAGACCTCGCGTCACGCTGCCATTCCTCCTCATCCAGGTGAATCATTTCAAGGTTGTCATCAGAACTGATTTTTTTTCCAGAGGGGTCCAGCTTTCATCCCCACTGTTCTCCCAAAGCCAGTTAATCTTTCAGAGATTATCCCTGCTGGAGTCCATTAAAATATACGGAGTGCCAGACAAACCTGAGCTATTTTTGTGGTGCCCGTTCCTGGCAGGTTTTCTCTGCAGGTGTCCCAATTTCCAAAGTGATCTATCCCTGTGCAGAGCACGGGCTGCCCCCGGTGCAGATTGGGATTTCAGGCAGTCCACAAATCCCTTCTCCTCCACGATAGGTGATGTCTCACTGTCCTTTTAGGAAGGATGCTGAAACCACTGCAAGCAAGGAGTGGGTCGCCTGTTCCAGTGTTACAAGACCACTGTGATGGCTGCCACAGGACTGGATCCTGCAAAAGGAGCCAAACTGGTTCGCAGAGGACGTCCCCTAAAGGGTTCTTTGGGATTTCCCTCAAATTGGCTCTGAGGGCTGTGTACTCTCAGCTCCTGATGGGGAAACATGGATCCAGAATTGCCTGATGTGTGATATTTCTGAGATGCACACATTTCTGGGGTGCTGAAACTGTGGGCTGGGTGACTCATCACACAGAAAATACGAGACAAAACCCCAGCAACAGTGAGGGTAGAGACTTTTCTTCTTTTCTTTAATGTGTTCTTTTCATTCTCCAGTTTTCAGTTTTAATTTCTTCATTGTCTTTAATTAGGATCTTGACAAACTTCTTTTTTTCTGCTCAGAACAGGGCTTCCAAACTCTCAGAAGCTTTAATCTGAGCCCTTCAGAAGAAAACAGCGCTTTCCAAATGAAACTCAGAATGACTAGACTTGCATATGTGATTAGTTACAGTGGTGAAATGGTTTATATTATTTTCTTCCAAATTCTTGGGCATTTTCTCCTTCTGACATGATGCCTATTACCTTTTTGTGTTCCTACATTTAGTATTTCCTGTGTTGGAAGAAACAAACTCGTTTTAAAACCTATTTAGAAAACTCATCACTTTGCATTCTTGGCCACAGACCGAGTGTAACAAAGGTGCAAGCAGCAGATAGGCAAAGTGCTTGTTCAGAATATTGGGACTGGGGGGTTTTCTTTAGGCAGGTCTCCCCCAGCTCTAATCTAGGCTAACTGCTTGATAAGAGAGACCTGAATGAGCACTCTGTGTGTTCCAGAAGAACTCTCTTTCCTGTTGTGGTTTTCAACAAATTCCATCATCATGAAAATCTAATAATTGCATAGTGTAGTGTCTCAAACTTTGAGAATCTTAGATTTCCACAGGAAACAAACAAACAAAAAAAGATGTCATTTCTTTCCTGCATCTTCCTTTCCTTATATATCTATTTATTTTTCATTACATCAGCACTGTAGCACAAGTAATCAGAATTTTTACAATCAAAGAAAACATTTTCTAGAGCATGCAGATTCGTTTTGGCAAAAGAGTTGGATTTGTCTTCTGCAGGGAGGCAAAAGTGGGGTATACATGATCAACAGATTTTTGACATCACTGGTCCTAACTCATCATCAGCAGGTAGAAAATCGGGCTGCCTTCTTTCCCTTTTCTTTGTGGTCCAGCAGCTCTGGGGCCTTGAAGCAGTTGGTGACCAGATGACACAGAGAGGTCTGGGATTGTCCCAGTCGCTGTTACACAATGACAGATTTTTTTTTTCTAAGATGTGCCCATTTGTAGCTGATAGAAACTTCTGGAAAATAGGAGCTAATGGAATTATGCAGAAAGCACAGCTTTGGCTGTTGTGCCTGGGCATTGTCATATTCAGTGCACTTGGGAAAAATGCAGATTTTCGTCTCTTCACCTTTCTTTGTATCCAGCAATAAAAACATCACACATGAATGATGTACAGATCCCAAAAACACCAGCTGATAAAATTCCAGAAGGTTCATATTTCATTAAATATATAGAGAAACTAAAAATAAAATTAACGCAGTGGACGTTTCCTTTTTTTTTTTTTTTTNTCTTTTTTTTTTTTTTTTTTTTTTTTGTGTGGAGGATAAAGTTCAGTTGTAAAAGGGAAACTGAAAAATGCAAATTAGCTAAATTAGCTTGTTTTTTTAGAACCACATATCTGAGATGGAACTACTGAAGTTTGCATATGATCAACTTCCCAGAGAAGCTGACTTCTTCCTGCATTCTGTCCCGACTACGTTGCTGCAAGGCAACTTCCTGACGCGCCGTGGCCACACTCAGAGGGTTTCCACTTCTCCCCTGTGTTTTAAGTTTATTGACCACCCCTTTGTACCTGTTTGAAGTGAATGTTCAAAAACAACACTCGGAGTATGAAGGTTAGGGACTTATCTTGGATTAAGGAGCAGAGAGCTCCTGAGCTCCGAGGACGGAGTGCTGTTGGTTGGGAGTGAGAATCCCTGGCTGCTGCTCGGGGCAGCGCAAACCCAGAACACAAACAAAACAAAAGGAGAATCCTTTTCTGCAGCTCAAGGCACTGCACAGGTTACAGGGACAGCACCGCAGGGGACAGTCAGCCCTGTGCAGGGAGGGGAGGGATTCCAGTGTAAAAACATTTGTAATTCTGTGATCTGAACTTCTTTCAGCTGGCTGTGGCAACCTCGTGGAGTCCAGCGAGGCCAAGTGCGAGGCACTGCAGGTGGACCAGGGCAGTGGGGAGGGAAGGCTCTGCAGAGGTCTTAAAACACCCCTCAGTGCCTAAAAGGGCTTCAGTGGAGCTGGAGGGGGACCTTGGATCAGGGTCTGGAGTGACAGGACTAGGGGAAATGGCTTTAAGCTGTCCAAGGGTAGATTTCAATTGCATGCCAAGAAGTTCTTTACTGTGAGGGTGGGGAGGCCCTGGCACAGCGTGCCCAGAGAAGCTGTGGATGCTCCATCCCTGGAAGCGTCCAAGGCCACGTTGGATGGGCCTTGGAGCATCCTGGGATGTGGAAGGTGTCCCTGGCAGAGGGATTGGAATGAGATGAGCATTAAGGCCCTTTCTAACTCAAACCGTTCTGTGAATTATCCTGACCACTTAAATTTAGTTATATATAATTTTCAATTTAAGAGCCATTTGGGGGTTTTACTTTTATTACCTCCAACATTATATTTCATTGCAGTTCAGCTCTTTAAACAACTCAATATGCTGGTAGTGGTGAGCCTCTCACCTCATCTGCTCAGGTGATTCCACACCACAACTCTTACCCTGTACAAAATCATGCTGCATGTAAATGTATGAATCTCTGTGGCTTCCATTTAAACACCTTTGACACAATTCCAGCTGTTTGTAGACCTTGCTGGGCAGAGCACAGAGCTGAGGGCTGTGCGAGGCCATGAGGAGGACAAAGCCATCCCTGTATTTCAGACTGGTGTGGCCTCTCTGATCTTTGGACTGTGCTCATGAGGCAACACTGGAGCTGTCGTGGATATCGTTCCAGAGTCTGAGATGCAAACCTGTCCAGCTCTCACAGGAGGGAGGATAAAAGCACCCCCTGACAGCCCAAGGGGCCTCGTTTCATGCATTTGTAATGCCAAAATAAGCTCTGCCTCACCTAGCCTGGCACATCATCCATCGAGGGAAGGGTTGGAAGTGATCTGTGACTGCCTCGTGTGGAGCAAAAGGAGTGGGATCCTGATTTACTCCTTCCTATGCTTATTAGCAATGAAAGCTGTGTGTTGACCCTCATTAATCCTGATTGTGTGGTAGCACTAATGGCATTGCACCTGCCATTCTGCTCTGCAGCCCCACTTGCTTTGTTCCAGTCTTTTAGGAGGATGAAATACTCAAATATCTGGAAATATCAATTTTTTTTTTTTTTCTCCTTCTTCAACTCACCATCTTCATATCTTCATATGGCGAAATAACTGTACTTGATGAACAGGGAACAGACATAAAAAGGGGAAGGTGACACATCAAAAAAGAACAGATTCTCTTGGCTTTCTTGTGAAAAAAACCCAAACAAGAAAGGGAACAGAACCCCCCCAAAAAACTACCACAACATAATTGTGACAGTACATTATTAAGATAATTTCATTATCTTCATTCATTACGTCCCAAAAGTGAGGCAGTGGGAACAGCAAAATCCAAACAGCTGAAAATGAAAATCAGAATGTTATTGCAAATCATGAGACTGTGAAGAGAAAAAAAAATTACTACAGAGGCAATAAACTCTGTTATTGTTTGTGCTGTAAGAGCTGCCTCTAATTTCTTGGGCTAACAAACAATCCCGTC
Source organism: Mystacornis crossleyi (assembly GCA_013400655.1). Lineage (NCBI taxonomy): Eukaryota > Metazoa > Chordata > Aves > Passeriformes > Timaliidae > Mystacornis > Mystacornis crossleyi. The sequence continues at coordinate 41,731 of VYZQ01043561.1, forward strand.
TAATTACAGAAACATTCTTCTTGATTAGGGTTGGCTGGTCCTTGCTTGCATCTCGCTGTATTTCACGAGCAGAGGAGCTGGGAGCTCTTGATTGTGCAGCAGTCTTGGACAACTGTTGCCACCCATTTGCATTTCAAAACCCACAAATCCGGAATGCAGCTCAGCAACCTCCATTTGTACCCTGGCAGGGCTTCAGAGACCTTTCTGCACACCTGTGGGGAAAGCCTTGCACGGCACAGAGGAGGAAGGAAAAGGATGGTGTTTCCCATGAAAGTATAACTAAAAGCCTCTCCTCTGTAACTGAAAACCACTCAGAGAGGAAGTCTCAAAACAAGTGTTGGATTAGTGTGGAAGGAATGAAAAGCTGTCTCTTTGTTCCATTAAAACCATCTTTTTTCCTCACATAAAATAACGAGATTAGCAGTTGCTGAGATCGAAACTGTACTGTTGTGTTAACTTAAACATTGTAAATCACATCCTAGTGTGATAGTCAGTTGAGCAAAAATAGGAAAAATATCATTATAAAGGAGTCTTTTATAACTTATCTTGATTTTTTTTTTCTCATTTAGATGAGTTTTGCCATTAATTAAACCCCAAAGTCTAACGATTCAATTATACGGAATGTTTCAGAAACGGTCTTGTTCATTCAATAAACATTTTTCTTCTTGCAAGGAATTTCAAGCCTGATCTAAGTCTGGTCATGTTTAAAGAGTAAGGAATTTTCAAATGATAAATGATGCTGTTTTGCATAGAAATACAAGGGTTTTTCTAAAGCTAGCCTTGTTTAAGTGGTCTTGTTAGAAAGTTTACAATTAAAAGTATTTTTTCTTTGGGAAAGAATGTACCATCATCTTTGGATGAAATGAACTCTGATCTTGCTCAAGTTACTTGTGCTGCCTGCCATGGTAAGAGCAATCCCCTCATGGAAATAGCACAGCATTAATATCTGGATTATTTTCCTCCATTTTCACCTCAGCTCACAACTTCTAGTTCAGGTTTAGGTAAGTAACTGTGCGTCAGTTCCAGGATAAAATTGGGTATGCCTCCCCTCACTGGAAATATTGTGAAAACTGTGCTTTTGAGTTCTGAGTCAAGATGATGGATAACACTTTTTGTTCAAGTTAGAAACAGAGCTGATAAAGAAGAATGGGTGAAAATCTCTCATGCTGCTGAAATGCTGCCTTTTGCAGCACACTGGTCTTCTGCTAGAGTTAGATTTTATATTTGTCAATAAGTTTTATTTAATGTAAGTGTACACATACCTGCTGTTAGATTTATATGAGGAGATGCACACACACAATGCGTATTTTTATAAATGGTATTTTTGCTTATGTAGGTTATGCATTTACACCATTTTTGAGTGTAATGTTTCATGTGTGCCTCGATGAAAGAACACCTTCTTACCTGATCACATTTAAGGTCAGTTTTGTAGACACTCTAAGCACTTTCTTCCCACTTCTATAGTGAAGGAAATATTGAGGGGAAGCTCTTAAAAAAGTAACAATCAGTACTTGGCTTGGCCAGAGTCTTTCCTCAAGAAACAACAAATCCCTTAATTGGGGTACCACAGTACGGAACCCCAGAATCACTAAAGTTGGAAAAGACCTCTAAGATCATGGAGTACAACTGTAGTTATACCATATTTAAACTTCCCAGATTTAGGCCAGCTTCAAAAACTTCCTGCACAGTCACTGGTAAGAGGTTTATATCAAATAAAAAACCCTGAACACAGATGCTAAACCCCCCCTCAGAACCACAAAAATTCCCACAATGAGCATGATCCAACTTGTCTACTTAGGAGAAGCCAGATTCCTCGTAATGTAGTTGATCCAGGTTTCCCTCTGGAAGCATTCTCCCTCCACTGAGAATTTCAGGAGCCTGTATTTATAAGTCAGATATTTTGCAGGTACCATTAAGGCTAAGAGTGCCTTTTCCATTTAATTTTATTTCTTCTTGATGATGTGATAATTTCTGTAGTTAACTGTTTGTAACAAGCAGGGAATATTTACTGCAAAGGGGGATTTTGAGGATGTGTAAGGAAAATTTTGAAGTTATGGAGTCAGTAAGAATGTCCAGCTTGGACGGAAATTTTCCTCTCTTCTTATCAATAAGAAGCACCTGCAAGTACTGACAAACAGGGGGAAAAATATCAAATGTAACAAGGTAATGATGAGGAGAAGGAGTGGGATGAGTAAAATAGACCAAACTAGTAAAAATTCGTAGGTTTGGATATTTGGAGGTATTGATCTTTCAGTACTGAGTAAGGGATGAGAGACATTCTCCATTCCTGGGAGTGGGGCAGGACAGAACTGGACCAGCTCCAGATCAGGATGGGTGCAGCTCAGGTGATGGTCCAGAAATGAAAAACAACTTCTCCCTGTAGAAGAGAAAGCAGGTTCTGGCATTCAGGAAGAATTAATAAAACCCTCTAAGTGGGGTTTATGTCAGATTTGCTGCCCGTGTTGTACGGGCAGGTGCCAGGCAGGAAGCTCCTGCTCTGCGTGGGGATCAGAGGGAGCTTCTGGGGGGGATGAAGGGCTCGGTTTCAAACAGGCTGAGCTGCAGCTCAGCACCGGGTGTGTGGTTGGATTGTCAAACAGGCAAACACGGGAAAATCAGCCCCGAGAAGAGAAAGCAGCTAATAGGGAGAGTTAAATTTAAAAATGAAAGTGGTTGCAGACAAAGCGGAGAGGAGAATGGAATCCAAGGAGAGAGTCAGCTGGGAGCCCATGGGGAAATATGACAAAATAATGAACAATGAAAAAGGGAATAAGGAAAAGGGGGAGAAAAATCACAGTAAGACAAAAAGCTTAAGAAAAGAGACAATGGAGATACTGAAGACATCTCACAGACTGTGACAGGATCCCGAGTCAGCCTGTGCCCTGAAAAGCAGCTGTCACCTACAGTTTGAAATTGAGAAAACAGAAGGGGTTTCAATCTTCATACATTAGAATACAAGTTATGAGAGAGTAGAGAACTTCACTAGATTTGTTAGGTGAAAAATAATGCAATCTGAGTCGAATTCTTTCTCCCAGTTGGATTTTATTTCCTGAAAACAGATAGAAAATAAATTATTCCTAATATGAATTGACTCAGTGCTGTACTAGATTAAATTAAAAGAATCCTTCTGACTCCATACTTTGGGCATTGAGAAGGGTTTTTTTGTTCTTCCTGCATTTGGCTCAGAATGCAAAAACCTTAAAATTTAAACACCTTGCTGAAAACCTATTGGAAAACCTATTGTGCCTTTATTTTTTTTTTCTCTCAAATTAACTCAATTTAAAAAAAAAGAAAAAAAAAAAAAGAAACAAGCACCTTTCAGTTAGTTCTTTTCTCTCCCTCCTTGTTGTCTGGTGTTTTTTTAAATATTCTCAGTTTCCTCCTTGGAAAGGCTATGGGGAGTTTACTTTTTTTACATAATTATTTATGAGTAACTCGGTCTGCAAAATATATGTAAAAAGCCATCAGCAGTCTGTCAGTTTGCATCTGGAGCAAAGTCCCTCATACTCCCTGAAGTATAAGGGTCCAAATTCACCCTGCTGCAGTTTCACTGGCTTGCACTTCACTGAGGGTTGATAAATTAAAAAAGAGCACAGAATCAGCCTGAGTCATTTGTTATGGTATTCCTGCAAAACTTTTGGGAACTTCACTGGAGGCAATGATGCAGCACCAAAATTTTGGTGCCGGGGAGAGAAAAAGAGAATCAGCGGCTTGAAATTAAATCTTACTAGAAAACTTCTTATTGGCTCCCTCCTCTTTGCAAATGCCCACTGAAAGACACCTTGGATGTTCAACACACAGAATAGGGATCGAGGTGTCCCTGAATTCTTCTGGAATTTGCTCCAGATGCCTCTGTGTGGGATCAGGGAAAGCTGGCAGCAGTGAGGTCACAGTGATATCATACAGAAATTGAGCAGTGATATCACACAGACAGTGAGCAGTGATATCACACAGAAGCTGAGCAGTGATATCACACACACTGAGCAGTGATATCACACAGACAGTGAGCAGTGATATCACAGACAGTGAGAAGTGATATCACAGACAGTGAGCAGTGATATCACACAGATAGTGAGCAGTGATATCACA
>VYZQ01043561.1:58780-85441 GCA_013400655.1 Mystacornis crossleyi
AAGAAAAAACAAACCAAACAAAAAAACCTTATCAAAAAACTTCTTTGATCATATTTTTGTGTGCCAGGCAAAGAATTTGATGAGTAGAAAGACATCTCTGCTCAATGTAGGAGCTGGGGTACATGAAATAGTCCTTTAAAAATATGCATCAGTGGAATTCCACATAATGATAAATATCTTTGCTTGCTTGTGAAGTTTCATGGGCTTGGATTTTGGTGAGTTCTTATTTGGTTTGTTTTTTTTTTTTTTGACGAATTTTGACCAACCAATCCCACTCGAAGTTTCATTAGTGCGCTGCTTGCGGAGCTCAGGAAATTTCTTTCTCTGGTGTCACTTTTAAGAGACTCTTCAGGTGGGGAATGTACTCATCATCCTGCTTTTGTCAGTGCAACGGGACTTCATTAGGGTGTGCAAGCACTTTAAAGGGCAGAGCCTGCCGTGTGAGAGACCCGTGCAGCTTGTGAGGGAAGGTGTCCCAGAGTGTCATTATGAGCTGTCAATGCAATCGTCCCTCAGGCCATTCCCACAACATATCAAATTCTGTTCCCCTCTGACCCCTTTCATGCCAGAAAATGGTAGAATTGTGCAGCTGTGTCTTTGAAAAGTGGTGGAGAGCCCGGCACAATGGATTTCTTGTAATGTCGTGGAGCATATTGAGCCAGACCCACAGGGATTGTGAAAGGGATGAAATTATGCTGATCGTCATACGAGGCAGTTAAGTCTTATCTTCAATCTTACAAATAAAATATGGGAGGACTCTTTTTTCCTCGAAAGCTGCTCTATAAAATGATGCATGAAATGATTGTGAAAGCGCTGGCCTGGAAATACATTGTATTTTTCAAAACGGCTCAAATCCAGTGATTCTCTGCGAGCTTTTCTAGCACCAGCACCCTCTGACCCAAATCCTCTAAAGGGGTGGAGCTTTGGAAACAACTCGAGGGTCTCTGGCATCAAAATAGTGTAACACACTAAGAGTTTCTTGTGTGTGTGAGGAAGTTGGAAAGACAATATTGTTCTCTAATATAAATAACAGAAAATGGATGTTTTTCTCTTAGAGTAGACTGGAACTGGCGTACGTGACCCAGCCCTTTCCCATTCCCAGCATGGCCACACGATCTCCCCGAGTTATCTGGGCCCTAGGATGGTGGGAATGCAGCCACTGTGGCATCTGGGCACAGCTTCCAGCTGCTGCAGGGGAGGGATGGAGCCGGAGGTGCCCGGGAGGAGGGAAGGACACTGCAGGATCCTGCTAAATGTGAGTTTAGGGATGACAGACAAGGGTGGGAATCTGGAATTTACATGCAGGTAAGCACTCCTCTTCCTCACCTCACTTTCATGCTCTGCTAAATCCAGATTTAGCACTTGATTTTCTCCTTATTACATCGTTGTGAGGACACGTAGTTTGGAAAACCTTGAATCGATTCACTTCTTTTTGCTCTGCCTGCCCCAATTTAAAGCTGCGGTTACTGGGAGAAGGCACAGGGATCTGGAAGCCGAATTATGTTCACCTCTTGGCTTTCTGTTGTAAGCATAATATTCAGAGTGTTTTTGCCATATTAATGTGCAGCTCATAATTGTTAATATTGCCAGTGATTTACTGATGAGCCTCTTAACTTTAAGCAATGCTGTGACTCAATCCCTTTCCCTGTAGCATTAAGAACTAATTTGACAGTTGCTACAGGCAAAGCTGCAAGATGACTCAGATTGTCAAATGTCCTTTGTCCTCACAAATGCAAAATCCTCCAGCCAAGTTTCAAAAGCAATTCCATTTTATTCTAATTTATTGTTCATTTCTCTTCTTGGCACAGCGGCTCCCTAACAAGTCCGTTCATCGTTACTTAAATGCCTGCTCACAAAGGAGTCCTGTCAGTCACTGGCACGGGACATGGGGCAGAGAGGATCTCTGATCAAACGCAGCCTGAAAGCTCTGCCCACAACAATAGGGGAAAAGCCAAACCCAGCTGGGGAAAGGGAAGGGCTAAACAAGACTCATTTGTATCAAGCAGATGAGATTATTTTACATCGGCCTAAGACTCTGAAAATCAAGTGGAATTAATGCATTTCCACAGACTTCTCAGAGCGCATATTTTTTAAAGCATTGATTATAAGGCAAGTGGTGAATAAAATACTAATGCCAGTGAGCAGAGCAAAAATGAAGCATCAGACCATTCAGACCTTCCTGGGGCTGCAGAGAACCTTGGACTCAGCATGAAAATTACTAAAAATAAAATGAGAGATGATTCCTCTGAGAGTGAATCACTCCTGGGTCATCTGTATTAACAGTAATGAGAGCATTTTAAATAATCATTTTTTTCTCGTGCATCCTAGAGTCATGAACTTAATTTTATTTATTTTAAAATACCCACAAGAAGAGAACATCTGTGGTTCAGTTTTACAAACAATGTTTGCTTTTAATTTATTCTAAAATATAATTGTTCTTTGCACAATGTATCAAAGCCTCCATCAGTTCAAGAGGTAAATGGCACAAAGGAATTGATCAATTTTAAATTCAAAATACTAAAATAGATTTTTCATTTTGTGTACCTCAATGAAAGTAATTAGATTTTTTTTTCCCTAATCTGAGAGGAATTTAATGACAGAGTATAGCCTTGAACTTCCCCCGATCTCTGCACTGTAGCTGCATACAAATCAATAACACACTTCACTTACAAGGGTTTATGTCCTTGTCAGCTCAAAATTCTGGTCACTCAGGGCTGTCACACTGAAGGTGAGCTCTGCACATCTCCCTGGATTCCTTCATTGCCCCTGGTGGGGCAGGGAATGGGAGCTGGAGGGAAACAGCCATGGCTGTGATTCTCTGCCAACCCTTCTTTATCCCAAACCTCAAAACCAGCAAAATCTCTCTCACAAATGGTAAAATGTTGCACTCCCTGAGGAACTTCTGGAATGCCACTGCTCCGAGGGTGGCTCGGTGGGCTGGGCAGCAGGAACAGCTGGCTGGGTTTCAGCTGTGCTGAGCTTCCCACTCCAGGCACTGAGTCAGGAGACCAAAAGGAAAAGCAACGGATGATGATTTAATACAGCAATAACTCCCATGTATAGAGACAATTAAATATGGGTGGCGTTATTTTGTCACTAACTTTTATGTGCCTGACTCTGAAATCACCTTTTAAGTTGCTTCGATATCAATCCCTGTGCTATGTTTTAAAAAGAAAACAAAAAATCCCCACCACAGCTATTTCCTGAAACTGCAATATTCCCGTGCTCCACCATTTGGCTGTATACACAGATTCTTAATAATATTAATATCATCATCATCATCATCATCATCATCATCATCCCTTCCTGAGGTGAAGAGACTTCAAGTGAATTCTTACTGAGCTCGAAAAGAGCTGTGACCTCAAGTCCTGGACTCAGTGCTGGGATCTGGATTACACTTCCTTCTGTAGTATGAAAACTTAAGTTGTTTAACCCAGGAGCCCGAGGGCTGCTCTGCACTGACCCAGAAACAGAGTCCCAATGAGATCTGAACCCTTCCAATAATTCCAGAATAAAAGACCTGAATGAAGGGTTAACTCTGTTAAGAAACAAGGCTCTGAGAAAACGGTCAGATGGAAATGTAGCAGTTCCCATCAAACACTACATGTGCTGTTTGTAGAATAAATGGGTTTACTTAGTACATATTCCTCACCTCGTTGAAACTGGGAAAAAGCAGCAATTCTGTTAAAACCCCACTCTTCCCCTGTCTTGTTTCCAGGTGCCATTAAAAAAAAACAAAACAAGCAAACTAAAAACAATCTACACTACCCCTTCATCACCCTAGCACTATGAGGGGCACTAATAACTAGCGCCATCTGCCTACGACAAATTGACCTGAAATCATTAATTGCNAAGCAGCAATTCTGTTAAAACCCCACTCTTCCCCTGTCTTGTTTCCAGGTGCCATTAAAAAAAAAAACAAAACAAGCAAACTAAAAACAACAAAACACATTCCCTAAACTGATTGACTTTCATCCAGAGCCCTTTCAATGTCACAGAAATAGATTTCATTGGTGTTGACAGCCTGGCTTGATGCTAAGCTTGTATTGAAACCCTACCAACAGGAAAAAGACTGCTGAGTTGAACATAATGGTCATATTAGGGTTTTTTGCAGCGCCTGTCTCTGTGGTGGATGTGATTTCCTCTATTTTGACCCCAAGAAGCTTTTACAGCAGCTCATTTAAAGTTCGCGTCTCCGAAAGGAAAACAGCGGAAATACAAAAAGCGAAATGATCAACTCTACTTTTATTTGGAGCAGCCCTCCCACCGGCCGCGAGCTCTGCGGGGAGCGGGAGATGGGAAATCAGCGTTGCCCTCAAAACAGAGGAAATGTCTTTTCTGACATCGTGTACATGAGGCTCCCCGGCACTCTCCCTCTCTGTAAAGGCCTCGCAGAGAGGAGGTGCAGATCTGACGGTGTGGAGAGCGCCTCTGAATGCTGCCCTCCTCAAGCTTCCCCTGCTCCCGTCGTTGCTGTGTGCTGAGCATTGCCTGGCCTCCTAAGGGGCAGTGAATAATGCATCCATCAGCAACTTTCGCCTCCTCGGAGACCATTCCCATTTTCTAAACAGTGTGGTTCAGGGCTGTAATTGAAACCATGCACTGAACTGGTGTTTTTATATTGGCCACGCTGAAAGTCTGCGCCCAGACTGAATGAGCTCCTCCACGTGTTGTGTCGCCTTCTTTTTCTACACAGTCTTTGAAAAACCTTTGGAAAACCCTCTGGGAACAGTCCAATGCCTCAGCTGGAGCCCTGACCATTCCCCACTCCGGTGTTCTCCTCTTTGTGGTCATCTCCAGCCAAGCAAACCCGGGGAAGGAAATGTGCTGTCTGCCTCGAGCACTTGGAGTATTTCCTGGATAAAATTGAAGAAGGGCTAAAGTCCTTTATTCTGTTTCTTTTTCCCCAAAGTCTGCTCAAGGGCAAGTTTCCAGTCAATAAATCTCTCTATACACAGTCTCTCCGTGCTTCCATTTCCCTCGGTGGTGGCATCCCCTCAGTGTGTGGGAAGGAGAGTTATCCTAGAACATCCTGAGTTGGAAGGGATTTACAAAGATCATCAAAGTCCATCTCCTGGACAGAAAGGACATTGGATGCAATTCCGTGGCCAGAAAGGACCACTGGAAACACAAATATTTAACAGTTCCACCTTTGCCTCCCACCCTCCTTAAACAATGGTCTGGAAAGGGAAGGACAACCCCAAAATTCTGCAAAACTGTGGCGGCATGAGAAAACTTCACAATTTATTGGCATCAGCTGGGTTGTGTTTGTCACTGCAGTTTGCTCACATTTTTGCCGAAGAAGCAGAACTAAGTTACACTTTTGTCCTTAGCTGAGACTTTTTGAGAGTGTGACTCAGGCATGGTAAGGAACTTGTTTTTAATATTCCGCTTTGGTGAGGATGTGTGCAAATCTGTTCCCCTAACACCTTTTTAGATTGTTTTTTAAATTTTTTTCCCCCCCTAGTTCGTACAGATGTAAACTTGTCAAGTGGGATGTGGTTCAAATAGTGTGGAGAAATACAGTTAATTGTTAAAAAATACTTTTTAAATGCTTCAATTTGTTACAAATAAGTTGAATTATAAACAGCAAAATTAAGCTCGGTACTAATTTCTCTTGTGTTCCTCCCAGTTGGCAAAAATAGAAAATGGCTAGTCAGCTTTCCCATTGTTTACATAGTTTTGAGTTTTTAATTAACATAATCTGCTTATTGCAATGTAGCTGTTAATTGCAGCCAGTTGAAGGAGAGGGGTACAAATTGCTGTTTATGTAGTAGAAGAAGGAGCCAAATAATTAGGGAAACTGTTTCCCATATAGAAAATGACAATATTTTCTCTCTGTACACGGAAACATAAATAAATCTGTGACCAACTGTTTAGACACCATTTAAAAAGCACTGTAGCATGGCAAAGAACCTCCATACATTCAGATTGGTTCATTTCTCCATCAGCTTGTCTGAACACATTTTTCTTTTTAATGAAAATGAAGCTTCTGTTATAAAGAGCTCCATGCTTGGTTTTGAGGGGTTAGAGAGGACTCTGTAAAGTCTCACGGATCAGCCCCACGCCTGTTCTGCAGCACAGCTCTGAAGGTACTGCAACACCAGCTCTGGACTGTAAGGATCTGAGACTAGCTTGAGTTTTTCAGAGTTTTTGTCATAATGAGTGTAAAGGTCTGTGAGTGTTCCAAGACTATTTCAGTGTCTTAATTATTGGCAATTAAAATGATGACTGCTTAGGCAGTGGGTATTTCTATTTATTTCCCTCAAAAATGATGGACTTTTAGCAAGAAAAAAAAAATCAGTGGTTTTGGCAAATATTCATATGATATGCCTGTCTCTAAGCATGTTTAATTATTATAGGTGACTCTGCAGGGGAATCTTAGGCAAAGAACCATTAATTTTGACTTTTTCTGCAAACCTAAGCAACAGAACCAAACCTAATTACAGAACTGAGTTTTGTCCCAGCCATATAATCCACTATGCAAGTTTTACTCTTCTTCACACTTGCACTGCAGCCAGATACGACAAAGGTTATTAAGTATTCTAATCTCATAAAATAAAAAAGGAACAAAAAGGGATGCTGTTAAGATGACTTGGTTCTCTTTAAACACAGCAAGCTTTACTTTATGCTAGAATGAACAATGATTAAGAAGGTTTGCCTGTATTATTAGAAATCTTTAATTGCAAAACGAGGAGCAGCTATGTATTTTGCGAAATGTAGTCGAAATCACTCGCAGGAGCAAATTAAATATATTCATGAGTAAAAGTTCCAAATATTTTATCTTTTGACCTTTACCGTACACTGCAAAATTGGTGCTGTTGCATAACTTTAAAAACAACAGTGCTGGAATGTGGCTGATTCTGGTTTCACTTACATCTAATGTAGTTTGGCACTCCGGATGCAACTCTTGACTGACAATGCTGACAGCTGAGTGGAGGCATCCTTGTGGCTCAAAGATTGCCCTTATGCCCACTAATTTCGGAAACGAGCAACCAGGACAATGGTTATTGATCTGCTCCAAATTACACACTCCACGTGCTCTTCTAGGCTGGGCACCTGAGTCAGGGAAATGGGTGACGAACTGGTGGCAGGATTAAATGGCTCCTTGGAGGTGAAATTTATACTTTGAAACTTCCAAACCATTGTTGTCATGATAATTAATTTTATTTTTCTGTAAAATAGTGCCAGATATGTTTATATTTTGCCTAACAGTTACGGTAGATAACATGTTTATTGCCCCAAGATATACCTAAAATCATTTAGTGCAGATATTGGAGTCACAGCATTATTCTGCTCTCCTTCTGGTTTCAGAAAAGTAGAGAAACTCAGCCTTGAAATATAATGAAGAAGTTGGGAGGAGCCAACAGAGAGTGAGGGGGAAACCAACTAAAGGTTATTAAATACCAAGACATCTCCTCCGTGTCTGGAAGTCTGACTTGCAAAGTATTGGTGGCTCTGAGAATAATTATTTTATGTTTGGCCTGTTCATATCTCTGCTGGGAAGTCAGAGCCCGTTAAGGAGTAGCTGAAATTGTCATGCACGAATATGAGAAAACAATTTTAATGTGTGTTGTCTCCTTCTCGGCTTGCACTGGGAATTTGTTGCAAATGCTCTCCTACAAAAAAGTTCTATTCCAAAACAATATATTTAAATTTGTTTTCCCTAGTTTTTACGTTCTTCTCAAAATAAGTTGGGACAGGTGTTACAGAGAGAAGAATATTTAATCAGGACATAAAATTTTATACCCCAATTTTTCTTTCATTCCAACTCTGGGACGGGAGCAGCCTCAACTGATTCCAAGATCCCGCAGATCTGCCTTATGAGCAAGCCAAAATCTGAACCTTTGTATATGTCTAATATTAGCAAAGTCCTCAATGAATTTCCACCTTTTCTTTCTACTGGTTATTATTCCAGGCTTGTTGTGCCGAGGCAATGAGAAGCTCAGTAATTCCGTGCTTTTCCGTGCTCCTGTGGAGCCGTGCCAGGGCTGCAGGTGTGAGGTGTGAGCCCAGCTCTGGAATCCTAAAAAAAAAAAAAAAAAAAAAAAACAACAAAAATGACCACTAAGGCTGTTTTNGTTTTCCAGAAGAAACACTTCTCTTATTTACAGAATGTGAAGAGGGGTGATAGAGTGCTTTTAGACAGAAAGCAAAACCACTCTTGAAACATCCGAATGCCCTCAGAATACCACCTTGCCCCCCTCTTCCTGGTTCTTTATGATTCCAATCTCTTTGGAGTGAAAATGCTGCAATGAAATATATTATCCCTTTTATTGTAAGGAGAGAGATAGAACACTTACCAAGCAATTTAAGAGATGCAAGTGAACCTAATCACTCCTGAAATCAAAAGAAGTAAAGCCAAAATTCCTTTTCCCCTTCTTTTCCCTGGTAACGAATGTGAATACTTAGTTTTGGACTCCTATCACCATTCTGTCTCAACAAATGAGCGGACTCAGGGAATAGATCTTCACATTTCTACACTGCTCCCAGCCCAGAGCTGCCACTCCTTTATCCTCTGCTCCATTTCTCTGGTGTGCCACCAGCTTTTTAAGTGGGATTGCAACAGTGCCTATCAATTGGTGCAGTCCTCAGAATAGTTCTTCTGTAACTGTGCTGATGAAAAAGTAAGCGCGAGGCGGAAAAAGAGCTTGTGTTTTATGGGAGTTGATATGCCTGACATAAAACAGAATTCCTTCAATTCTCTCCCAGTTTTTTTTCTGTCTGCATAAGTGGGTCATCCAGCTTTTTGCACAACAAATTCTTGGGATCACGACTGCTCTTCTGCCCCCGGGGTAATTGGTAGCTTAACTATCAATTGGTTAGAGAGAGGGTAATTCAAGCAGGTCAAAACTGCTCGTAAATCAGCGTGGTTGAATGCTTCATTTGAGGGAGGATCAGGAACCACAGGAGTTTTGCTGAAGTCTGAACCAGGCCCTGGCTGTGTTAGCCCTGCCAGTGCCGGAACCTTCCGGGCTGGTTCTCACAAGTGGGACATTTTACCAAAGCTTGTGAAAAAGTGCAGATCTCTTCCTCAGCTGGAGCTTGCTCCCGGGGAAGGTTTTTTGTTTCCTGGGGCTTGTGATGAGGGAGGGACAGCTGCCAGCAGCCCCCTCCCAGCTGGTAAGGAGGTGACCAGGGGTGCACTGGTCAGTTTGTTCTGGTTTGCACGCTCAGGAACCTGGGGAAACTGGTGTAAACCACAGCTCTGACAGTTTTGAGCAGATTAAGCAGCACTTATATAAAAAACTATGGGACAATGTTTTGGCAGCTGGCAGGTGAGAAAAGAGCTATCTGTGCACATGCACAATACTCTGTATTTGGTTAATTTAAATTGCTAAGGAATCAGCACGTTTTTTTTTACATCCCAAATCAAGGGACCAATTGAGATTCTGTTAATAAGATTTTCTCAAAAACTCAGGGGATAAAGGAAATAGCTGCTTGATGCAACGGCATCTTTTCATTTCGGATGGATTCTAATGATGAATAGGAACCTCCAGAAACACTTATTTTGTTTTATTTTCACTTTTGACTTGTCTTGGTAATAAAGAAGCCCTGTGAATAAATATACCTGATAAGACAGTGAAATGGGATCTGTGGCATTGAGAGCTGTTCCTCCCCTTGCAGTGCAGAAGATGGAAAATTATGATACAACCCCAGTGACACAGTTACCCCCCACGGAGCATTTTGCAGCAAGACATGTTAAAAGTAAGAATAAGATAAAATGTTATTATAGGGCCGTTGATCTTGTGTTACCTGAAAGGAGTGAATACAGGTGTCAGAGCTGACAAAGTGCTAAGCCATTGAGCCCATGCAAACCTCAGTACAGAACAGTGGAAAACAGCCTGATCAGAACTTTGTCCAAATTATGGTGGTGCGGGAGGGAGAGCAGGTGACCTTTAGGACCAACAGAACCATAAAATCTGTCAGGTTCCCTAAAGAAACAAGGCTTGGACGACAACTGTGAGTGCATTCTCTATGAAAACAGGAATTTCACCTAATTTTTTTTTTTTGTTTTTTGTTTTTTTTTTCAATTGCTATCAAGCATCAAATGTTCCTGCCAGGTAACCTCATGGAGTTTTATTACCTACTTTAAAAGTCCTAATACAGAGGTTCTGGAATAAAAATGTTCACACACAATTATCCATGGGGACTCCAGACACTGCTGCTCATCCCAGCCTGGTGGCAGACCCGCCTGGATGACCCAAGCCCTAAGCATGATCTTCAGGGACATTTTGTTTCTAGGCTACTCAATAATAACAATAATAATAATAATAATTGATTCTTTCCTTCCGCAGGCTGTATCAATCATTGTTTTTCCCCTTTACCCTTTGTCTTCCCTCTTCCTGTGTCCAGCAGTGTGAAGTCCTTCCCGCCTCGCGTGTTCTCTTGCAGAGGCACAGCAAATCAGCCCAACTCATCCCTCACCACCAAATCAGTGGAAAGTCTCAGAATCAGACATCTTTCTGTTTTGAATAAGGTTTTAAACTATTTCGTCTGAAGCTTGAAAACAGCACTTGTGCCACATTCAGTGCTGACAGTCAGAGTTAGAAGCAGAGCAATCCACTGGCAGAAATAATTTGGAGGTAAACTGACAAATTCTGGCTGGTTTGATTTCTTTTGTTTTCCTACCCATGAATCATTCAGGAACGGACTGAATATTCTCAGAGTGTACCTTACTTTCTCTCAACCAGGCAAGATTCTCTTTCTGCCTCCTGCTCAGATGACTTGGTACTATTTGGTGTGATTTTGATGAGAAACTGGAAACTCTTGGCTCACACGACTCTCCTCCTCTCTCCTCTACAGCTGTGCTTGCAGAGGGGATTCTCTGTGGCTGCCACTGATCTCGAGTTGCTTATCAAGAGACTGGTCTAATCTAATCTAAAAGCTCTCCAGTGAGAAGGAGTTTATATTGCTGCTGTCTGGGAAGAATTGACACTCAAAATCCATATCTGGTTGTTTTATTTACATCTGTCTGGCAGCTCACTAAAGGAAGCATTTTTGGATGCAATTTTTCAGCCATAGACAAAGGAAAACGCACTTTTTTTGGGGTGATGAACATATATAGCCTCTGTCACGAGAAAATGAGCTTTCTTTACTTGTTCTTGTCCCTAGCATTAAATATCAGATAGAAAATGAAGGAGGTTCCAGCCAAAGACTGATCTGAGGTGAAACCCAGTGTGAGACCCCCTCCATTCCTTAAAATATTCAGGGTAAATCAAGCTTGTCTGTAGCCAAGGGGCAGCGATATCTGCACAGTGTTCAGCCTGAGTAAAAGATGACTTTTATATTAACTCCAACAATCCAAGTTTCCCATTTATGTCTTCTCTGTGCTTTTCAGATGCTGCGATTTGGGTCAGGTTTAAAGTGTTTTTTTGTTTGTTTGTTTGGTTGGTTGGTTTTTTGTTGTTGTTTTTTGTTGTTTTTTGTTGGTTTTGGTTTTGTTTTTTTGTTTGTTTTTTTTTCTTTCATTAATTATCCATGCTTTCTGGTCAATGAGATTAAGTGAATTGACACTGAATAAAAACTAATTAAATAATGCGCTTATAAATTGTTTATCCTCAGGGAACAGATTACAAAAAAGTGAAAATAAATGATGTCAAGATGCAGCCTGAATAATAATAATAAATTTTTGAAGATTTTGGCTGCCAGTAGCCAGCTACCATCTGAGTCAAGATGCACCCTCATCTCCTGCCCGTTACGTTTGAACAGCAGTTATGGATTAAGTCTGAGAGTGTGAAAATAAATGGCAGAGTGTAGCTGAAGCCAAGCATTTATCAATCCTGGTTGTACTCTTTGCAAGGCAAGCCTGATACAATTTAATAAGATAACAAAAAAGCTTAACGGTGTCTTCAGGATGTCAAAATATGGATTTGTGCCCTGTATCCATGCTACTACTCTTAACCTGACGAATTTTAAGCTATTTCAGGTTTTGGGTTTAGCATCCATATTTCAGTAGGTGCAATAGGAATTATTTTCAGGTACTAAAGTGAATACCTGTGCATGCATATGGCAGGGGTATTCAAAACTGCCAGGAATCATAAAGTGGAGGGAAGAACCAGGGAAAGCATCAGGGTAACAGGTCATGTTGTGCTTTGCATTCTCCAAAAGCTTTGTTTCAAGCAGTTTAGGGATGAAACCTGTGAATGCAGGAAGAGACCCACAACCAACAGAAAGAACATTTCCTCACCTTTTTTTGTTGTTTTTTGGAACGAACTGGAGATCTTATCNCTACTCTTAACCTGACGAATTTTAAGCTATTTCAGGTTTTGGGTTTAGCATCCATATTTCAGTAGGTGCAATAGGAATTATTTTCAGGTACTAAAGTGAATACCTGTGCATGCATATGGCAGGGGTATTCAAAACTGCCAGGAATCATAAAATGGAGGGAAGAACCAGGGAAAGCATCAGGGTAACAGGTCATGTTGTGCTTTGCATTCTCCAAAAGCTTTGTTTCAAGCAGTTTAGGGATGAAACCTGTGAATGCAGGAAGAGAGAGACCCACAACCAACAGAAAGAACATTTCCTCACCTTTTTTTGTTGTTTTTTGGAACTGGAGATGTTGTCATGGACCCTCTTTCCTCTGCTCTTCATTACATTTAAAATGAGCAAACAGGATGCCATCATCAGCAAAGTTATTTTTCCATCCTTGATTTAATATCCTCATTGGTTACCAAAGCTTTGACTCCAGCAACGTCCCCCTGAGTGGGTTTGGTGACGTTTTGTTGAAGAACCCTGTGAATTTTCACAGCACAGCACGTATGGGCCTGTCTGCTGCCCGTAGCGTTTCTCTCCAATGAGAGAAAATTAAACAATTTCAGGTGGACTTTGTGCCTGTGTGTAATAAATACTATCAAGATATCAATCATCGGTTAAGGTAACCTTTTGGACTACAGAGAAAGAATCCCTGTAGTCTCTCAATGACTATTTATCATCCTTTTCGAGAGTGATTTTGATCCAAATCGATTCTTTTCTTGTGCTACTCTATTTTTATGCCCTAGTCCATCTTTAATATACACCATGGCACTATCTGTTCTTGGGCGTGCAAGGACTTTGATGAATGTACTCCAGCCACCACTGTTTTTTTCATACCAGGGATCTATTGATTCTTATAATATCAACTTTCACCACTGGCATCATTTGTTAGAATCCCTCTGGTTAATTTTAAAGGCCGTCCGAGTAGATTCAGCTCTTTCTCAGTAGTTCCTTTCGGGCTCCTTTGTGGATTCTGTGATCAATCCCACCTGCCCTGCTCAGGAAGGACGTGCCCCAGTTACTCCAGCTCTTCAGTGGGCTACTGCAGGACTGGCCCCAGAGCTCTCCCGGGTCAGGCCTTTATCCTGAGCGCAGAGGAATGGAGTAAGTAGGTGACATTCCTGAGCCCAATTTCCAGAGCAGGAGGGGATGTTTAATACAGAGAAGTCAGTAAGTTCTTTTTGTCAGAGAGGAAAGGAATGGTTTTGCCTTGATCTATTTCAGAGATGATCAAAGGCCAGATTAAACGGCCCGAAAGCTCTGTTCAGCCATGCTGCATCTGTGTGCTGGATAGCAATGCTGCCAGGCCTCCCTCCTGCCCCGCTGGCAGAGGTGGAGGGCACCTTCACTCAAACCACCTCCTTTCCCTTGTGATGGTTCCCCGCATTCACACGGTTTCATACCTCCACGCCTAAGAGCTAATTGAATTTATCTGGTAGCAAGCGGGTTTGGGCTGGAGGTTAAATGAAAGAGGTGTTGAACAATAGGTGCAGAATTTCCAGCAGGCGCCAGGGCTGCTTTGCTGGCGGCTGAAGCTCTGCTCCACATCCACTGCCAGGGAAGGACGGAGCCCAGGGAGCAGGGAGGGTTCTCAGTGCAGCAAAACCGGATGCAATTCTGCAGCACAGCTTTTCCCCTAGTGAACAACAGCGTCTTATGCAACAGTGAGTATTTTCCTGTTTGGAGACCATCTGAAAAACACCTTGGAAGCTGCATTGGAAGGAATAACATTTAGAGGAGGGGGTCTACAGCAGCCATGGCTTTAAATTGTTTGAGACTGAGGCAACTGAGCAGCTGCTCTACATGCAGGAGCTGCACCTTCCATTCAGTTCCTCTGTTCTTTGGTTGACTCACAGCCTTCTTGGCCTGCTAGCCCCCGATTAAAACTGTTAGAGTATGGTTTTCCAGTACTGTTTTGTATAATAAATTGTCTGTTATAAACCAGCTTTTTATACGGCCAGGCATCGTGATGATTGCTCCTCTGGAGTTTGATGTATGAGGCATGAGGCTGTATTTCTAAAATCTATTTTAATCCAAGGAAATGAAAATTTTCCTATTGTTAAATGCAATTTTTACTAACTTACAGAAATCTTACTAATTATTAAGGAGTTGGGTCAAGTCTTCCCACTTTAGTAAAAGTGCCAATTAATCTTAGTGATGTGAGAGCTGATAATCATCTTTTCTTTATTATATTTATGCAGATTCCAGATGCATTTGTCACTTCATCAAAACACCTGTTTTTGAAAACAAGTTAAAAAAGGAATGTCATAGATACTAATTCAGTTGCATTGTAATGAGAAAAAAAATAAAATTGATTAGATCTAGAAGTTTTTCATAAGTTCAGCACTCTTTCCTTTTGCATTCATTATTCAGTGGGTTAGAAAAGCTTTTCTCCAAAAGAGGTGCTGATCTTGTTTTCACTCTTGGTGAAGAAATTTCTCCAAAAGAAGCCTGAAAAGCTGTAAGGAGAGCAAAGTGGGCCAAATGTCGAGGACAGTAAGTGGTGAAAAATGGCATTTTTGCAGAAGGAAGGGAAGCACAGACAAACCAAGATGCTGGACCTGCTCAGTACAGTTTGGCTGAATAATTAATTGCATTAATTAATTATTTTTGTTTGGTTGGTTTTGTTTGTTTTCTGAATGGAGCTGTTTATGGATGGCAAGCTTAGAAGGAAGTAAATAAAAATATGTTCTTTTAACAGGCTTTTCCTTCCTCTTTTCAACCTTATTAAAGGAGCCAAATCCTTCCAATTCCATTTGGACTGACCTTTATGTACTTCATTTTACTTTAAAAAAGCCCTAACTTTGGTTCACTGGGCTCGTGGACTAAACTTTAAGGTGAGCGTGGAGACAGTCCAGTTTTAAAGAATAACGAGCTGACTACATCTAGTTCTGTCTTAAATTTTTACTTTAAACCCACATTTCTCAAAGGTGTGAAGTACTTCCTACCCTGCCTGAAATTCTTTTTTCTTTCCGCACAAGAGTAGAAAAGGCAAAAGTCACTGAGGTCTAATATCTCACCTGATCCCTTAATGAAAAATGGATATGGTCAAAGTTCCACCTCCTGCTGTGAGAAATGTGACAGAAGCTTTTGGCAGGGAACAGGCAAGGCGGGGAGCAGGCAGGGCCCTGGGGAGAGGCACGAGCTGCTGGGGCTCTGGTGACACGTGTGCTCTGGTAGGAAATGTTAGGGGCCGTGTTCTCGCCCTACCTGCGAGAAACAGAGCTTGCTCTGCTGTTGTAGTACCCCAGCTTGGGAGCAAGCTGGGGAGTGATTCATGGAAGGGTTTTTCAGGTTGGTTCAAGTTACTCCCTTTGGGTTCTGTGTGAGCTCTTTATTGATTGTAAGTTGTATTCTGTACCCCAGTTTCTCTGGTTACCATTCCCCTAAGTTCTATTCCTCTCCTTCAGTTGGCCCTTCCCCCTTCCCTGCCTGCTGATGGAGAACCCCTGTCCCTCTCCTCCTTCTCCCCTGCCCCTTGGGCAGAGAATTCCTGTCAATCCCCCAGGGGCACACCTCCCCTTCTGGAAAGTTCCCCTGTACTCGGTGTGTCATTGGACTGTGTCCCTTAATCCCTCCTCTGTTCTCACCCAGTTGGGTGTCACCCTGTCATTCCTCAACGAATCCACCCCTTTACTCCTTGCCCATTGGTTCCTGAGCTAGCCCTCCCCCTGTATAAAATTCTGTGTAACCCTGAAATCCCCATCACTCCTCTGTGGTCCCTTTGGAGATTAAAACCTCTGAAACCCACACGGGCGACCCCTCCTTCCTTCTTTACTCCTGCGGACCCGGATCGATCTCGGGGGCTCTTCTGCCACCTCTGTGAGGACACTGCTTTGTCCCTCAGCTGCCACAGGCCACCAGGACGCCTGCAGTGGGACGTGGTGAGCCAGGGCAAGGGCCACCCCAGCGTCACTCTGCATCCTCAGGTCACAGCTCAGAGACCCGCAACCACCTCGGAGAGCCAGTGAAGACCTCAGAAGGAAAAGAGATTTTGATGGAGGGCGTTGCAACAACAACCCGGGGATGGTTGTTGTGTCCAGGCAGCGAGGGAAGGAATGACCTCGGAAGGAAAAGAGAGTTTGATGGAGGGCGTTGCAACGACAACCCAGGGCTGGTGGTTATGTCCAGGCAGTGAGGGAAGGAATGAAGCGTCCTGGGGGATTCAGAGTAAGAGACAACACTACAGCAGGGGAATGAGAAATTGGAGCTGCAGGAGCAAGGAACGGGAGCCAGCACCGAGCATTGTGAGGGGATCAAACGTGCCATGAGATAATTACCCGAGCAGCTCTCAGGTGAATAGGATGCACTGTTCCGCTGCTTGGGAAGTCAGATAATTTAAAGAACACCTGTGAGAAAAGCTCCAGTAACAACAGACTGGCACTTGGACTTTTTTTGTTCTTTGAACAATATTAGGCTGAACTAGCACCTCATCATTTCTCTGAGCAGTGGCCTATTGTAAGTCACAGATTACAGCTTGGAGAAGAAAAGGAATACAAATAGTAGGATTTATAGAAAGCAAATAGTCATTTTGTCTATTAAGGGAGAGTCAAGCTCAGTGCAAGGGAAGGGTGAAATCAATATGCTGTAACTCATAAACGTAAAGGCAGTAGAGAAGAAATATGAGATGATTTGAAGGTGAACTCACTACAATGATCACTTTATTTTTAACACAGTAAGTAGCCTAGTGGTTTCGGTAGCGAAGATGGGAAGTTTACAAAATGTAATAAAACTCTCAGAAGTCAGAGCTTTCTGTTGGGTCACAATACAAATTCTTTTGGAAAGAAAAACTGTCAGCCATGTATCAGATCCTTCACTGCTCTAGATTCTTCTTCCCGTGTGTTTTTCAGGGAGAACCAAACTATTCATAGAGCCTTCTTTGATTAATCATTAAAAGAATGGCTGTGATTTCTTTTGTTCCCTTCACAGGAATCCACGCAAATGTAGGTATGCAACTTTCCTTGATTAACAATTTTGAAGGCATGGTCTGTCTGATTATTTAATTTTTTACCCTGAAATGCAAACTCAACAACAACGTTATGCACATTGAGGAACTTTTACTTCAGATTTACTTCAGTCTGGTCCCTGGGACTAAATTCCCATTTACAGCTGGAGTTCCATCATGTGAGGTAAAGCACAATAAGTGGGGAAGTAAGTTCCTATATGTAAATTTCTTGAGACTGAAGTACTTAATATAATAAAGATCTTGAGACAAGGTAACCCAAGTAATGAAATAAAGATCTTGAGATATTAAGCTACTCAGATTCATTGAATTTCATGCTTATTCTTTATTTCAGGTTATCTGCTGTTTATTTCTTTGTGAAGCTGACAGGTCTGAGTAACCTGCTTTCAGAGTTAACAGTCTAAATTATAATATCAAATTCCTATTCATTTTAAACTATCACAAAACACACAAAGTTGTAGCTTCTTGGTCTTGCCTTTGAATGTCTTTCATTTCTTTGCCACAAAGAGGGGGTGAGCAGCAGATAAGCACAAGGTGTTTATTTCTCCCTGAAAAAGACTGCAGGGAAAACCCTGAAACGGCCTTGACTGTAGGAAGGACCTTTAGACTGCGAAGAGCAGCACAAGACAAAGAATGAATAAGTGCAGTAAAAAGCTGAACAAGCTGAGATCAGAAGCTAATCCATGTTGGCACTTGATGTATCAGTAGCTCATGTGAAATGACGAGCTGGAGGAAAGGCCATGAAGGCACGTGACAGGTTATCTGGGAAGTGACAGAAAAGGGGGGAAAAAATTAAAAAGAAGAAAGGAAAAAAGGAAAATATACAAAGAGAGGAACAGAGAAATGTTCTTTGCAGAAGCATTTCAGCTGGCTGTCACTGTCCAAATCCGGACTTGTAAGATCTGCAGGAAAACACTGCAGATGTGAGAGGAAGGGCAAAGCTGGGTGGGTGAGGTGTGGCCCAGGTGAATACAGAGCTGGGACCTCCCAGCCTTCTGCTTTCCAGGTGAGAAAAGGACCTCAGCAAGGACAGTCCTGGGGCCACTTAGCTCATGGTCCTGTCCCTCAGAATGAAAAGCTGCAGATTCCTCTGGAAGAGAAGCAGAAGATTCTGAGTTGGAAGGGACCCACAAGGATCACCACGTCCAGCTCTTAAGTGACCCGCACAGGGGGAAGGAAGAGATGGCAGAAGTGACCACAGAAATGCCTTGGAGAGGTACTGGGACATTTGGGGACAAGAGGGGCTGGCTGAGCTCTCCCAGCTAAGCCAGACTGCTGGTGGATACCTTTTGCCACCTTCAGTTTCTCACAAGAAAGACTGCAGCTCGAAGAGAAAGTCGATAGCTCTCTCTGCCTTGCCCCTTCACCAGATCATCTCAGAGGAAAGTGCTGCTCTGTAATTCCCTAAAGAACTGCCCAGGAAAATCAAGGAATGCTAAACTTAGCAAAGATAATATTTCTGAAAGCTAGTGGAGGGAGGAAAAACCCAGTCCCAAGAGCAAGGCAGAGTTTTTCACACGCACTGTAAAGCGAAGGGACAGAGGTGAGCATTTCCTATCCTTGCAGGTCACTCCTCAGTGCCTCATCCTGCCATGAATTTTTGGGTTCATTTGAAAATGAATTCAGACACATGATCTATCTAGCTTTCATCTTTAATAAAGTCTGAGNCGTGAATAGATCCCTCAGTAGGTAACTCAGCCAAGGGGGATTTCAGATCAATCCTCCTCACTCCAGCCATGGCTCCTTCCAAATCAGTGATGGCTGATGAATTCCTCTGGCAAGCCCAGAACACAGACAGGATGGAAACCCTGCTCTTTTCCAAAGTGTCTTTGCAAGCCCCTTGGATGAGGGCTGCTTTTCTGCTTCTCCGCTAAATCCCAGCAGTGAAGCTGAATTCCTGATGATGCCGCCATTCTGCAGAGGCAGCACTGCACTGCTAACCTGCACCTCTCTACTCTTGGAGGGCTTAGCAAGAGATTTTTTGGGTTCATTTGAAAATGAATTCAAATACATGATCTATCTAGCTTTCATCTTTAATAAAGTCTGAGGTTTTTTTATTTAGACTCTGCTTTCACAACAGATGCAAAGCTGTTTTTCAAAATAATGTTCTGGTAATTGGCTATTTTCTTGAAGTGTAAAGTTCTGTAAGCAGTGCAAGCTACTTAAATTAAAACTGAATTTGTCTGCAAAAACTAGGAGAAATTCAAAAGTTAGAAAAATCAGATGGTTCACATTCATAAATCAAATCCCTTGATTGCACTAAAGTACTAAAAAGAGAATCACTTTTGTCAACTTGAAAGTTAGGATGCACTTTTTTTAGGGAATTCAGTCCTTTTTGATGTACATGTTCCCAGTAAATCTATGCCTGATTCTAATCTACAGCAGAATTGTCCATAATTAAAAATATCTTACAATTTCAAAAATCCCCAGTAATTAATAATAAATATCTCTTCAGCAGCACATGAATCTACAATAATGAAATAAAACTGAAGTTACAAGCACAGCACTCCAGCCCGTACAAACAGACTTGGCAGTTCTAAGTACAGATTTATGTCTGGAAGGATGCATTCTCCTTGAAGCTGTTTGTGCAACCTACTTATCAGAAGAAAGAGATTTCCTGGAGATTTCCTTTAATTAGCTGGAACAAGCCATTAGTAAAACAAGCAACTAAAACCAGAAGCATATAAGCTAGTGTAGTTTATTAAAAAGCAATCATTAAAAATATATCCTAAAATTCGAGAAAGGTGTGACCAGGTTCAGTAACAGCTCTTTCTGTGTGGACAACAATGGGAGTCTAGGAAAAGAAAATTTAGCAGTCTGCCTGGAAAGATAATGAGAGGAGAGGAAATGCATGATCCATGCTAATGTGGTTTGTGTCCCTCCCTTTCCCAGTTTCTGAAAGTCTCCGTTTATTCATGTGGCAATTAGGAGTCATCATCACTGTCAATTTTATTTTTGAATTAAGTGAATGCAATGGCATTTCCAAAAAAATCCCGAATCAGATGAACTCCAAAGTCTGGAATGCAGCTATTTTCCTGTGAGTGTTGCCTGGGGTAGCCACATCCCAGTGTGATTTAACATGAACCACCAGGACTCTTCCAGGACGCAGGGGCTGCGTCCCTTCCCTTCCCCATAATGAGAATTTTGTGCTTCATTCCTCTCTCCCCAGGCTGAAACGCATCCCTGCAGTTCTGCTCTGTGTGTATTGACTCGAATGAAGCTTTGTGTAATAAGATTTAAATTGTAATGACTCATTATGTCAACCCTTTTTGCTGGTATTTTACATAGTAAGTGTGCACGGAGTGCAGGGTCCCACTGCAGCAAATCCCAGCAGGCTGACAGTGGAAACTGTGAAAAAAGTGTGAAACCCAACTGCTGTGGAGACTTCCCCCAAAATCTCAGCATGACAAGAGTTCCAAAGGGGTGATTTGTGTGAGCGAGTGTCCTTATTTTGCCATTTTCATCTGTTCGAGATTCTCTCCTGAATCCATCACATGTAGATCTAGAGCCTCACTGGCTTTTAGTGGGACCAGTCTGTCTTCTTTATATGGGCCTCAGGCGAATGATTTCAAAGTGTTATTTCTCATGATTGTTTCAACATTCAGCCATGCACACTCACACAGAGAGCTGTTTTCTAATAATCCTTTCATCAGCCTGAAGCTGAAGCAACTTTCTTTCTTGCAAGGATCTTATTGAGAGTTTCTTATTTGTAACTAGATGCTGACATTGATTTCATTAAAAAATAAGCACAGTCCCAAAGAGCGTTTGATTTCTTTTTTTTTTAATTGCATAACATGTAGAGTGCAAACACAAACTGCTTTGCTCAGAACTGTACCTCTTTAATTGCTTGAATTGAAAGGATTTTTGGATCAGCAGCTTCTCTCAGTTTTTGGTACACACTGGTGGCATGTTACCAAGGCACCTCTGAAACTGCTAAGTGTGTCTGGGGCTGAAAGTGATGTGGAAAAATTATTTTTTTGTGCACTGTAAAAAGTGTTCAAAGCCACTGAAACAACCACTGTTTTACAGTACCAAAGTAATGGCTATTCTGTGCAAAATCAGCTGTAGAGAAAAAGTTTTTCTTCCTATGGTGAAGTAAAGGGATAACTTTGTCTTGAGATACCATTTTGTGTCCCATGACTCTAACAGACAAATTTTGTTAATTTGCACCAAAAGATAAACTGATTCTAAGTCCAGCTTTTTTGTGTCAGCTTTTTAAAGACAGAGGTTAAAAAACCCTTCAAACACACCAAACACTCTTCTCTATATGATTCTACATCAATCTACAGAGGACTATTCCCTGTCTGGTTTCTAAATTCTGGTGCTCCCTATTTAAATATCCATAGGAAGTATGAATGCGCTCCTCTCCTACTCATTTCTCATCTGAGAATTTAATAGCAACACTTAAATGACTTAATACTATAAGAAAGTAGGTTGGGGAAGTGGGAGGAGGATGAAAAATTGATAAAGAAATGGGAGAGCTGAAGCTTAAATCTTCTTGTAGGACATCACTGTAACTCTTATGACTCTTTATTTACACTCGTGCTTCTCTTAAGAATCCAAATGTTTGCAAGGCTGTAATTGCAAGCCAGAGAATGAGTAAATATCAATATCTAATACCTGGTGTCCTTCTCCCTGTTCTCCCCCAGTGCATATTTCCTGTGAAACGCTGTCCATTAACAAAACCCCACATCACTGGCTTCTCATTTCCCCAACTCCTCCTTGGATGCACCTTTCTCATCCTCACAGAAAAAATGTTTTGCATTTCGGGATTGGTTGGCTTGTCTTTTTTTTTTTTTGCTGGCAGCTCTTCCTGCTCTCATTAGTACACGAAAGCCCAATCGTGCAGGGCAGCTCTGTCCTGACAAGCAACTTTGAAATTGTACGTGAAATGGAACTAGACTTTCATTAATTCTACTTTTGTAGGTAAGTTTTTCTCCTGTGAATGATGTGCTTTGCTCCTAACCTAAAAAGACTCTGTATTTTTTTTTTTTAAGCCTTCTGCACTGTGCTATCAATTAAGGTATATAAAATATATTCTTACAACTAATTAGAAATCAGTGCGAAAATCCATGTGACAATTGTAGACATTAATGCAGAAGAATAAAAAAATTACTTTATGCTCAAGCCAGTGACTTAATATCCAACCTGTTTCCTCTGGTTTTTTTTTTTTTTTTTTTTTAAATCAGTGTCTTCATTCAGGAGCAGGCAGGGAATATATCCATATGTTTTACTTCTTTTGTAGAATTAGCTTAAAGAAAAGAAGAATACCACAAAAACATATGATTGCAAACTTGCCATTTTTTTTCCTGAGAAGATCATAAATTATTTAAAGTTTCTTCATCTTCAGAATGCCCAGATGAATGCTCTGAGATATTCAAAGGCTAGAAGCTGAAAGATTATACAGGTGATTCAATAATTTTCGCCAACAACTAAAATAAAAACCATGCCTTATTTTTTTTATATTTTAAGTATGAGGGATTAATTTTTGTCTCTTAATTTTCCTCTGTATCAACAAGTAATTTGAGACATATTGGTATTAAATATAACCTTAGCTGAAATGCAAAGGTATGGGATCATTCTGTTTTTAGTTTCCTTGGAAATACTTTTTTTTGCTTCTTCCACTTGGTCCTTTATACTTGAAAAAGCAATATTCCTCCTGTGAGCACTGATAATTAAGTCAGGCATTCATATTTTTTCTATTACTACTTTTCTTGGTGCTTATTTAAGAACTTTGTTTGCAAAGTTGAATACCCAAGGTTCCTTTTCAACACTCGTATTGATTTTCTTTTGTCTTTAACAAACAGACAGCAACCTGTACTCAACATGGAAAAAAATAACAAGCAGGCAGTGCTCAAATAGCAAAATCAACATTTTTTTTTTGTCTTGTAATGAGTACTGTGAGCAAGCCAAGATCCAGCTGCACCCCAGTAGAAAAGCAGAGGCCTTTATTTCTCGAGCAGCAATGATACCACCAATAGGATGTGGGAGAAGGTTTATAAAAATTAAAAAAATTAATTCAAATGGAAACCCTTTAGATTTTTCAGCATGCATTAATTATGTGAATTCAGGTACCTGTCCCGAAACTGGCTACAAATATGTTAATCCAGCAGGGCGTGGAAAATTAATCTCGATTGTGAACGAGCATTGTTCCCTCAGTCCAGAGAGTGGAGCTATGGATATGCACCCCAGCCCGCCGCAGGCCCTGGCAGGAGGACAGATGGCGTTTTACCCTCACACAGAGTTTTGTGTGAGCCCCTCTGGGAGTTCAGGGGGTGGCGGACCCTCCGTGCGAAGCCAACGCAGCCCAGAGCTCCTGATGTGTGGGGACGGGCAGGGAAATCCCAGAAGGGAGGGTGAGGATCTGTGGAGAGAGAACATTTTCTAGCCTGGAGAGGAGGAGGCTCAGGGCTGACCTTCTCACTCTCCACAGCTCCCTGGCAGGAGGGGGCAGCCAGCGGGGTCAGGATCTGATTCCAGGCAACAAGCGACAGGGTGAGAGGACACGGCCTCGGGGTGAGCCAGGCTGGGCTCAGGCTGGGCTTTAGAGGGAATTTCTTCACAGAAAGGATTGTCAAGCACTGGGAAAAGCTGCCTGGGCAGGCGGTGAAGTTCATCATCCCTGGAGGAGTTTAAGGAAAGCCTGGATGTGGCATTTAGTGTCATGGTCCGGGCGGCACCGCGGTGTCGGGTCAAAGGTTGGGCTTGATGAACTCAGAGGTCTTTTCCAACCTAATTGATTCTGTGATCCTGTGAAAGCCTTCCAAGGTCTGATAAACTCTGGGGACTGCCTGGCTGGACCTGCAAAAATGGGTAAAGCTCCACATCTGCTGAATTTGTCCAAAGCCACCAGTGCACAGTAGCATTAAAAATGGAACACATCCAAGGAGGTGGTGGCTGCTTAATTCAAACACAGAGACCAGTGTCACACACACACCTGAGCCTCTTCCACACTGACCTAGAAGCTGCTGGAGTCACTGTGGCTCTCCAGGAGGCTGGAGTGAGCTGTTTGGGGGAGTGCATGGATGTATAGATATCTGTAATTAATCAGAGAGACTGGATCCTATTAGTAATACCAGCTTAATAAATAATAAGGTTTCACAACATTACTTTGTCCTCTACCAAGAAAAAGGGAATTTATAGTACTTCAGCAGGTTTTTCTACCTGGAAAGTACAAAGGATGAACCCCTCAATGGGTTCTGCTAACGTGGCTGCACAAAAGCCCCCTCTCACTGAGGGAACTTCATTTCCAGGCCGTGCCCATCCATTATCCCCTACCAGCAATAAGCACCTCGGATTTGGTTTTAGTAAGAGCTTTATGAGCCTCCAGTTCATGCTAAGATTAAAAGGGTCATATTCTTTTGTGTTTATACAGTGCAAAGGATTCTGATTTGGTTTTGGGGTATTTTTTCCCTTTTAAATCTTAGCCTGAATCAGAAGGATGGCTGGATCATCCCTGGATATAATGCATTATCATTAAGTGCATGAAGCAATTTCTCTTGTGTAATTCTGCTAGTCCAGGCATTCTAGCTTTTAGTTTAATTGAATTTGTTGATAAATCTGTCATGACATGCTTTCTATATATGATCTTCCTATTAAAAAAACATTTCTACAGAATAAAATCCATTCCATGAATGGGATTAGAACAAGGTTTGTGCACTGTTTAATCACGTATTCAGTTGGTTTCTAACATGCAGTAGGAATGAGTTAGATTGGCCCTCTGTTCATTTACGACTTTCCCATTAACATTTGCAAAATAGGCAATGAGAAAAAAAAAAACATATGTTGAAATCTCACAATTCAGCCAACACTTTCATTAAATATCACCACCTCCTTTCCCTGTTGAAACAGAATATTCTTATTCCATCAGTGAATCCAGTAAATAAAGGCACAACTGCCCGCAGCACCTCTTACATTAGAATTTCAGTTTCCATGCTTGTCCCCAAGGCCAAGAGAGGGCACGACTTCGTGCTGCCGACATGTTGTGTTTCATCAGGTCGTGTCTCGGAATATCCACGTCACTTTAGAGCTGAGCAGATGTGACAGAAGGTAACAGACTACCCTGTGCTGCTGCCACGTCAGCCCCTGCGCCGGGAAGATTGGAAAATGCAGTGCTGGAAGTGCAGTGACTGGGAAGCAGGAAAAAAAACACGGAGTAACAGCTAATTTTCTGACAGGAAGTCAAATGAATGGAGTGCACACGCTCCGTCATTGCAAGAAAAGAAAATAAACAAAAAAATCAACCCCGTTAGTATCGTGAGAATAATACTGATTTGCTATTGTTTTTGTTTTGGCAGCAAGCAATTATCACCTTCTACAGGACTGAGGCACACAGTGACTACCTCGTGCATACAGCAGAAGGGAAATAGTGACTACAGGTGTTCCTGCATTTAACACATTTTATCCCTGCAAGCAGTTTTATGGATTTCAAAAGCGGGATCAATTTTCCCTTCCCGAATTCTGATTACAATAATTGTTTTATTTATTTCTTTTCAAATGAGGATGCTACTGGCTTCCT
The DNA here is from genome assembly GCA_013400655.1 of Mystacornis crossleyi. Taxonomy (NCBI): domain Eukaryota; kingdom Metazoa; phylum Chordata; class Aves; order Passeriformes; family Timaliidae; genus Mystacornis; species Mystacornis crossleyi. The sequence goes on from VYZQ01043561.1 coordinate 84,517, forward strand.
CTGGCATATTTCTTGATAATATGACTGCTTTGGTTATTGCAGTGGTGTGTTTCATGTCTCTGACCACAGTACAAGATGTTTCATTTACTTAAAGCTTTCTTGATGTTATCGAACTGAGAAAATTTACTTCAGTAAACCTAAAAGCAATTCCAGGAATAAGACTTGGTCCTTCACTCAGTTATCTGTCCACATTCCATCAAACATCTATAATGAGGCTAAACAAAATGTAAGGACACTCAGGCCTTTGATCAGCCAGGAAATGTTATCTTGGAATTGACTTTTTTATTTCTAATATAACAAGAATTAATGCCAGCAAGTCTCTTGGCTGTATGGAAGCCAGGCTCACCTTCATGATTGCCAAGCTGTTTTACAAACTCAATTATCAGTCATTTTAATTTCACTATATTTCATGAAAAATGCAGAGGAGGACTCACCTCTCAGCAGAGGATGCAATACCGGTGTGGTCATGCAGAACAGCTTTGTCCTTAAAAGTTATTAGAGCCAGTCAGTGGGAGAAGGGAAATAAAATTAGGTTGTCTTAATTCAAAGCTCTATTTTATTTTCATTGTCATTCGGCTTTTTGTAGTCATCAGCCTTATCCAACCATCACACTTGGATTATCTCTTTCACTTGATTTTGCAAACATGAAAAAATATTTACCTTTTGAAGTTTTTAACTAGTGAGCTCCTCAAATTTGTTCAGGTAGAATTTTCCACCTTCCTTTTGACGCTGAGTAATTTGGAAAAAAAAAGGTACAGAAAGGCAGAAAAAGAAAACACAGAGTTACCATATTATCTATGTTACCAAGTGAAGGGCTAAATACTAAAATTAGTACGAAAGAAGAGACATCCAGTTACGAAGTTGGTGCTCGGTATTTATGACCGTTTCTAGGACGTTTTTGGCATGGCCTTGTTGCCTTCTCCAG
>VYZQ01043563.1:0-10431 GCA_013400655.1 Mystacornis crossleyi
CTTACACTGTAACCTGGGACACCGTCCTGTCAGTGGAGGGAGGAGCAGGCCAGGGGGAGAGAAGTTCTTTATCTGGAAGGGAGCTCGAGGTGGAAATCAGTGATGCTGGAGCGTCGCAGTCCCTGTGTCACAGCCAGCAAATTGACCTTGTGCTTAAATGGTGATTGTGGGCATTCCGAGGGTGATATTGGCTGCAAATGTGTTCCTGAAATAATTAAAATGTAGTCACCGCCTGGATTTTCATTCCAGGGAACGGTGCAGACCCGCAGTGCAGCGGCAGGCACGGAGCTGTGGGGTGGGAGGAAGCTGGAGCTACTTCTTGCCTCAGTTGTTACCACTACAATTAATTTTCATTACAGAGGAAATGAAATTCAGCCCGGGAGACCCTCTGTGATTCCCAGGGAGGGAAGTGTCTCGCTTTTATGGCAGGAAACTGCACTTTAAACTGCTTTTAGATCCCCTTGCAGACTGGTTTACACTTGAAGCCACAGTTTGTCAGCTGGCAGGTACCTGCTGCTTCCCCTGGGCTCCCTTTTGTCTGCCTTTGCTTTCCTCCTCTGGTGTTCATCTCCATGCTCCAGGGCACCAGGCAGCTTCTAATTAATCAGGGTCACGAAGAAAATTTCCCCGGGGAAAGGTTATTTTCCCTCCACCTGCTTGCAAGGCTGTCTGAGTCTTGTAGCAGAGCTGCTGGGCAGAGAGGGTGGATGATGGTAAATGGGGCTCGCGCCTGGACCAGCCTGAAAACGTCAGGGCTTGAGCTCTTCCCAGCATCTCCTGGGCTTTTGTGGCTTTCCCTACTTCTTCTGAGCTGACTGCAAATGCACTGGAGCCAGCTCTGATCCGCTGGGAAATGCTGGCTGGTGAGGGAATGAGGTGCCAGGGGAGCTTTGGAGGAGTTTCTGTGGAAGGGTGGGGGAATTTTCCCCAGCTGGCAACGGAGCTGGTGTGCTGAAGGCAGGTGAGCTGCAGTCTCAGCGTGGAGTTCCCAGTAACAGTGCTCCAGAGGCAGGCAGGATCAAGGGGAAAAACTCAGGGATGGGTCTGGGTTTAGTTTACACCTCGGTGATGGTCACCAGGGGAGGCTGAGAGTGAGAACAGCAAATTTTTTACCCTTTAGAGGAAAAGGGCTGAGCTTGCCTGCCGGTGCTCCCTGCTTTGCAGGCAACCCCTGGAGTTTACCCAGGTAAACTCCATTTACCCATCTCTTGGGGTCTGACATCTCTCTCCTATCTGGGGCGCTCACAGCAGCTCAAAACCCTCAGCTGGGCAACTACTCCCAAGAGTCTGGAGGTTCTGCTCCCTCTGAGAGCAGCAAACTCTTAATTTTAGGTGCTGCCTGCATAATGGGCATTTTCTGTGCTGGGAGATCTCACTGAGGGGGGCAGCACTGAGGGAAAAATGGGGTTATTGTGGTTTTTTACCGATGGGATGATTTTTCATAGCCAGGGGGGGATTTGATGGAGATATAAGCACAAATCTCTGCTGTCTCAGTGAAGTTTTTTAACCCTCTGGTTGTTTCTGCCAGTACAGAAAATTTAACTCCTCAGTACCTGATGGCTTCCCTCAGTCCATCTTCTCTAATCCCAAGGGAAAGTAAAGTTTTCCTCTCTCCAGTTCCAAAAATACAGAGCTCAAGTTTTCAAAGAGCTGCTGTCATGCCCCACACCCCCCCCAGGGCTGAGGACAGGGGGCTTTGAGGACTCTTTCAGCTGCCTGGAATTAATCCCAAATTTATCCCTCAAACACTTCCCAAGAAGCAGCTTATTTAGAGTCAGGGGCTGGGAGAAGCTTGAAAAGGAATTTTATGGAATTAAAATTTGGTTTCCTCCTCAAACAGCAGCTGCCCCAAGTTCTGCATTAGCACAGGGACAGATCTTGCAGAACTCAACAGATTTTGGAGGGAGCTGGAATCCATCCCACTCCAATCCACTGATTTCCCTCCCTTCCCTTTTGGATTCCAGCAGAGTCAGCGCCTTCACCCAGCTGATTCTGGTGCTGTTGCCTTTGGGGGTCAAACTTTGCTTTTTCTGTTTGTTCTCTCATCCTTGCTGGCACAAAATTTTGGATACAGCAACGCTTCTGTTGGCTTGGGCAGATTCCCACTGCGTTGGTGATGCAGCAGGAGAGGAGCTGCAGTGATTTGGAGCTCCAAGGCAGGGCTGTATCCAGGCTCTGTGGATGGCTGAGGGATTTCCAGGAGGGACTGGACTGGCTCAGGTGGACAGAGGTGCTGGAGGGATGGGTGGGATGTGGGGGGCGAGGAGGACGAGCTGCTGTCATAGAACAGGAAGCACTTTTTAAACGCAGTAGTCAGCGAAGGCAGCGCCAGCTCAAAACCCCAAATGGGGTGCATATGGGTTCTATCCTAGTGAAAAAAACTCCCTGTGCCCTTTTATTGGGGTCCTCTTCCAGTTCATCGAATCCTAAGATGGTTTGGGTTGGAAGGGACCTTAAAGCTCACCCAGTTCCATGGGCAGGGATGCCTCCCACCATCCCAGGCTGCTCCAGTGCAGCTTTGGGCACTACCAGGGATGGGAAAACCACCCCCAGTCCTTGCCTAGGTGTGATCCAGGCTGTGGAATGCGCCCTGGGTCCTGGCAGGGGAAAGACCACGGAGGATTTCTTGTGAGAGCTTCCCTGGCCCGGCTCTGACTGACAGCTGCGGCGAGGTGAAATCTCATCTCCCTGATATTAAACTTAACCTTTATGGGTTTCACTTTAAACAGCTGTGGAATTACACCGCCCGTCCTTTAATCATAAGGAGGGGTTTTAAGAGAAGGATTTTTGTTTAATGCTTCAGCGCACTCAGATTTCCTGAGGAGATGGGAGGGGAGAGGGCACAGGAGGGGAAAGGAGAGGTGGTGGAGGCGGCACTCAGTGACAAGAGCAGGGAGTTTTCAGGGAGATGCCTGCATTAATTTGGGCCAGGAGGACACTGGAACATTCTTTCTGAGAATTTGCCTGCTTTGGGAAAGGAATTATTTTTCTTTCCTATTTGGGGAGACTAAGATAGAAATTTGCTGCTCTGGGCACAGAAAATATTCAGGGGAGCAAAGCAGAACTGATACAGGCCAGTACAGAAACAAATGGAATAGCTCTGCCTTCTGTCCTTCCTCTTCAGGCCCAAATAATCTCTTCCAAAATCCTCTCCTGTGCCCCAGTGCATGAACCTGCCCCACGCCAACTTTCCACATCAGCAGCTGCACCACACACACCCAAAGAATTGGTCAAATCCTCCCCCAGTTCCACAACCTCAGGAAAAAACCCAAGCCATGAGCACTGGTCCCCTCTGAGTATCACTGGAGTGTCCCCACTTCCTGCACTGGAGCCCGTTCTCTTTAATTAACACTCCTAAATTCCCTTTTCTCTCCTTCCCAGGCCGGTTAATAATTCTTGGATCTCATTAATGTTTTTATTTTTCCTCAGCAAATTCACATTTTCTTTCCAAGTCCCAGTTTTTAACAAATAATGAGTCTAATTTATGCTTGTAAAAAACGAGCTGACCTTCTCAGCTTTATATTGCAATGTAAAACCTAAAAAAAAAATGGGGGGGGGGGCGGGGGAAGGAATGCTGGAAAGTGACTCCAGAAGCGGCCGCAGAAGCACTTGTTTGCCTCATCAGTTTGTGGATTTTCGCATAAATTGGCTAATTTTGGCCCCTCTGGAGCGGGAACAAAGCGTCCCTGCATCAGCACCGGCCCCACCGTGAGTCAGCAGCATCTGTCACCACGTCCCCACCTGGCCCAAGTCCCCACTCTGCCTGTGCAGGGCGAGGCAGGAGCTGCCAGGGCTCAGCGCAGAGCCCTGTATATAATAATGTGTTAGTAGAGACTCCAAACTTTAAACCCCACACCTTTAAGCAGCTGCAGAGGGAAGGGCTTGGCCGCCTCACCTGCGCTGTCCTGGGCCAGCCCTCAGCGCCTGGAGGTGAGGGGGCTCTGCTGTGGCACTGCAAACAAATGGTCATGGAAAACGTGGAGCTGAAAGGGAGGGAAGGGATTTTTCCCGGAGATGCGAAGCGTGGAATAGTGAAATAGGGAAACGCGCTCGGCGCCTGGGATGTGAAAGTGATTTTGGATTTTGTGCGCTGGGGACGCGCCCTGGGTCAGGAGGGAGCACGAACCCAGGGGACACCGGGCTGGGTGCAGCACGAGTTGCAAAAGGAAAAAAGGGATTGCAAGAGCCCAGTCCCAGCTGCAGTGACCTGCTGGGGAAAAGGCCACTCTGCAAAGGGACGCCGGCATCCTGCTGCCCTCCCGAGCCACCCAGGCGAGGTTTGTCCCCTCCTGCAGCTACAGAGTGCTGCTCCCAAGGGCAATGCCCGGGGTTTGTTGCCAGCTCTGCATCCGAGCAGAGGCACCAGGGCCACCAGCACATGACTGAGAGCAGGGCTGGGCTCAGCTCTGCTGCAGCCGGAGCTCTGAAAGGCAAACATACACATGGGGCGGTGAAAAGGAGCTGCAGTTTGGGGTGCTGGGAGGGGAGACTCGGATAAAAGTTCACTGGAGGGGATTTTCGGCATCTGTAGAAGCTGATGGATTCTATTGTTTAGGCCAGGGCTGCTGAGGAGAGGTTTTATCTCCAAAATGTGGCTGCAGAAGAGAGAGTTCTCAAAGAGTATTCAGGGATGGAGCCAGGCATGACGCAGAGAGCTCAGCGCGGGGCTGCGCCTGCCTAAGCTCTGTGGGGCTGAATTTAGTGATAATCACTGACCCTGCATTGCTTCCCGGGCTTGTTTTCATCCTCTGAAACCCCTCAGCCCTGTGGGGAAGCAGGGCAGCAGCCGGGCCGCTCTCCCTGCCCTGATCAGCACCACGCTGAGTTAATGGTGGGGTCGGTTCCTGCTGTTTTCCTCAGGTTAATTTTACCTAAACCTCCGGTTCAGCTGCTGCAGGAGCAGCCTGGGAGCAGAAACGTGCAGGTTTTCCCTCAGTGCCCTGTTCCTGTCCCAGGCTAGAGCCACCTCAGGGCGTTTGTGAGGACCTGCAGAGCTGTGGTGTCGCTTTGGGGCTCTCGGTGGGTTTGGGGTGTCCTTTCCTGTCATCCTCTGGAACCCCAAGAGGGTTCTGCGGTGCTTGGGGCAGCACAACGAAGTCAGGCTGTACGTGGGGAAGGTGCTGCTCCTCCAGACAGAGGTTGCTGCTTTGTCAGCTGTGCTTGCTGCATTCCCCTGGCACGGAAAGAGCCGTCCCCGAGAGCTGGGGACTTGCAGTTCATCCCTCTGGGCAAAGCCCGGCTCCAGCAGTGGCAAAGCTGAGCTTTGCCAAGCCTCGGCCTGCACACACAGCCCCGGTGGTGCCGGTGCCCTTCAGCTCTGCGCCTGCAGACCCATCCCCGCTGGGAGCTCACTCTGCTCCGGAGCAAAAAGTGCCTTTGGAGCCGGGCAGCACAGCTGAGCCCCAGCAGGATTTTGGGATCACGGAGCAGTGCCCAGGGGAACGTGCAGCCGTGGTGGGTCTGGCAGCAAAGCCAGCCACAAAGAGCAGAAAAAAGAAAAGAATTCCATGTTTTCCACACTAACATTTGGCTGTCGCCGTGCCGGGGCAGATCCCTGCAGAGGAATCCTGTCGGGGAGAGGTTGTGGGGGAGCTGATGCCAAACCCCCAAAATCTCTTCGTGATGTGGCAGAACTGAGGGACTTCAGAGGCAACAAGGAAGGAAATCAGAGATAAAAGTGCCCGGGCAGATAAGAGGTGTGAGGCTGAGCTGACAGGAAACAAGGCCGGGTTTAGGCTGGAATCAGTGGCCGGGGGGGATGGAGATGGGATTCATTCCGGGCAGGCTGAAGCAGATATTACCCACCCTACGATTCATGTGCGCAGGAGAATTAAGGACTTTGGCTTCCCGAGGACTGACAACAGAAAGGGGGATTTGCAGCAGATAAAGTCAACATGCATAACTCTGTAAAGGCTTAGAGGATGGGGGAGAAAAATTTCCTTCTTTTAACAGCTTTTCCCACATTTTCTCCTTTGTTCTGCCCTCTGTAATGTGAGGAACTGCACTCCCAGTGTTGGGAAATAGCTGCGTTTTTATTTTAGCTGCATTTTGGTGCAGTATCCAACCAGAATTTCAGTTCTTGCAGTGCTCCCGTTCTCCTGTGCCTGTCTCAGGTGTGATCCATGCCTGCGACCCTCTGCTGAGCTCCAGATCATAAAAATACCCTTTGGCACGGAGGAATGGCTTGTCTTAGACTTCTTACCTGGCTCCCTGACTCAATTTTAAACTCTTGGAATAATATAATGTAAATAAGGAAATATGGAGGGGGTGGTCCAGGACGTGCAAATTTAGGAGTGTTGAGGTCCAGCACAACCCAGGAGTAAGGAATCTGTTCTTTTCTGAGCATTTTTGATGTGCTCTGGTGGGGAAAGGACACTCAGAAGCCACCGCGGCACAGGGAAGGTGCCTCTCCCAATTTAAGGAAAATGCTTTGCCTAAGGGGCTTTTTCCTACATTTCCAAATATTTCTGCTCCTGCAGGTGAACCAGCTGAGCAGTGTGAAGGTTTCTTCGGCAGAGGCTTTGGCCGAGGGCCGTGGCAGGATGATGAATATTCCCAAGGCTTTTCTGACTGAGTGGGAAGAAAGGGGTGGAGAAACTTCCCCAGGCCCGGCGTGGGTCAAGGACAGGAGAGGACAGTGCAGGGACAAAGGTGAACTTCTCTGAGGGGAGGGAGGGAGCCAAAGACAAGAGGGTTCACTGCTGATTTTACTTCTTTATTTTTATCGTGTTCATTCACTCCGAGCTTGGATTGAAATGTGAGAGATGCAGTTTTTTCTTCTGACTTGGATGTTTACTGTTTCTTATCTATGGTACAGCTACCAAGTTCTGCTCCTAAGCCAACAAGGTGCAAAATGGCTCTGGAGTTGTTCTTCCAAGGCCTTTTGAAGGCCAAGCTATCCAAGAATATATTGCCAACAAATTTATTTTTACTTAGGACCCAATAATCCGTTAACTTGACCTCTGCATTGTGGATTTTTCTGTCCAGTCACCAACTTGCTCAAACTCATGAAGAAGAAGGAAGAAAGAAGTACTAACTACCACCCTAAATCCTCCATCTTGTCACCTGTATATATACATTACTATAGCCCAAATCCCTGTAATTCTTCACCCAGTGATATAACACACTTCTATTAATTACACACTAACAATTTCAGTGTTATTACATAGATTTGGGAGCCTTTTCCAGGGCCTCAGGTCAAATGCAGTGTATTTTTGGGGATCTGTGGTGGTCAGTTCCGAGAGGTTAAAATTCTCAGAATCCAGGGTTCCAACATTTCACCGAGGTTTTGTCTCCTCCTTCGAGAGGGACATTTGTCACCTTGGAGGGAATGCTCGTGTGTGACAGGATTTAAAAGGAGCCACCCAGTCAAAAATGTCCCTTCTGTTCCTCCCCCCGTCCCTGCATGGGCACCCACAGCAGCAGGAGCTCGGCTCCAAAGGGCTTTTCCCGCCTGACCTGAGTTGGCAGGAAAACTGAGACAGATTTTCCAGGGCTGTCCTGCTCAGGGCTGTCCAGGACGCTCAGACAGGGACAGAGCTGGAGCGTGAAGAGGATGAGGAGAGGCTCTGGCATCCCCAGACTAATGAGCTCTTGTGCAAGGGACACATTTCCTTTCAGCTCAGCAACACCCAGGACTTTCATGGTTTCCCCTTTGCCACTTGATGCCTCCAGTTTCTTCCCCAGCAGGCACTGGGCTGGCGGAGCAGCCCCAGCCAGTCCCCGATTAGATATTCCCAGCTTCTGACTGAGCACAGCGGAACAGGGCAGGTGTCCTTGGGCAGAACACAGAAAACCTCCCATTTTCCTCGGGAGGAGGAGGAGGAACGAATGGATGAGCGGGCAGGAGAGCCCTGTGAGAGCCTGGTTGCTCCTGCGGGACAGACTGTGCTGCTTCCCTCTGCTCTCGGTGAGCCTCGGGCTCCAGGAAATTCTCCTTTGGCCTTTTTGTCTCACAGTGGCTGCGGGTGACATTTCCAGAGCAGCCCATGGAAATCAGGTGGCTGCATCCCAGTGGGAGCTGGAGCTCAGCTCAGGGATAACACTCGGACGAGCTACTCAGGCTGCCCGTGCCTCTTTCCCTGGATAACCACGACTGCTGAAAATCTGATACTGGGGCTCTTCTACGCCTCCTTTGTACCCCCAGCCCTCTGTGCCACCACAGGGGCTTTTGGGATGTGCTGTCCCACGCCACGGGGATGCAGGACTGAGTGACACCAGCGTGGAAAGAGCTCTGTGCCCTTTGCAGGGAACCTGGGAGACGGATATGTGGGAATGGGAAGCGTTTCTCCTTCTCACTTTGCCCACCTGGGCAGGGATGATGGATTTCCTTCTGCCTGGGCTCCTTCTGGCTGCGCGAAGCTTTCCAGATGAGCTGCATCCCTCCGCAGCCTCGCTCCAGCAGCACCTGCTTGCTGTGGGAGGCACCTAACACAAGGTCTGGGAGCAGCGTTTCGTACCCCTGCCATAGGAATGCCAAGCAGAACCGATAAGGAGCAGCCCGGGTCCTGCTGCTGCTGCAGAGGAGGAGGGGAAGCAGCTGTTGTTTGTTTGCTTTAGGGGCTGGCAGGAACAGGAGGCCATAAACAGGTAAATTCCTGCTGACAGCTGGGGCTGCTGAGCGCTCAGCCCGTGCTGGGGTTTCTCCTGCACCTCTGCTCCCCGGCAGAACTCGATGGTTTTCTGCCCAGTGCTTTGATCAGAGGCACAACACAAACGACACCTTGATGATTACTCACATTTTCAAATGCTGTCCAGCAGCGAGAGCTGTCACCTTTTATAAACCCCCCTGGGCTGCCCTGGCTTCGTGGCCCCTCTCAGGATTTCTCACAGCTTTGGCTCCCTGGGAGACACGGATGGAGGAGCTGGTTTGGTTTGGTTTTTTTTTTTTTTTTGGTGGCTGGTCAAGTAATTTCTGATCAGTGAATAAACATAAGAGCTGCTTGAGAAGTCAGGGAAAAGCTGGGGATCAATGGGATGTGAAGTAGCTTTTCCCTCAGGGGGCTGAGTGCTTCCAGCCGAGGGTTATCAGTGGATAAATGAGTTGAGGCCAGCTCAGCCCTGCTGCAAGGATGGCTTTTCCCAATTCAGGCCGTGATTGAATTAGACCCCTGAAACTGCGACAAGACCGTGCTGAGCGGGTGGATATTGGACAAGTAAATATTATGGAGGCCACTTTCAATTCGACTGAAATGATTCATAAATTAGTGCTAAAGTTGGGCAAATTGCTTGAGCTGGGGGAGAGACAAGGGAGGGAATTTTGTGTGTGGATTTGGGATTAGCAGTCCCCAGCAGGCTGGGGTGGGGCTGGATCTTTGCTCCTGGATGCCAAAGTCAATTCTGGGTGCAGCAGGAGAAAATCTTGAATTGTAGATCACAGCCCAGAGGTGAGAAGTGCTGAAAGTAAGATTAATTGATATTCAAAATCGCTGTTGTGATTGCAGGTCACAGCTCTGTGTGTTTTTAGAACAAGCTGCTGGCTCAGGGAAATATTTCAACCTTGTTCTGTGCTTTTCTCCATCCACACTTCGAGCTCTGCTCACTGCTAATTAAATGCTTAATTACTGGGGGTGGAAGCCCCCCTGTGCCCTCCCTGCCTCTGGAATGCTGGATAAGATGGGTCAGGCTCCACAGCCACTTCCAAACTCGAGAGGCTTGGCCATTTGCTGCCATGTGGGGATTGCTGCCTTCGAGCCCAGCCCTCCTCCACCCTCACCTCCAAACCTGTCCTGAGCAGGCTCCTCCTCGGGCTCCTTCACCCTGAAAACCTCTGCTTCTCCTTCCATCGCCCATCTCCCCTTCCCCTTTTGAGGGTGGTCACCCAATTTCTCACTCCTGTGAGCAGCTGGGGTCCTGGAAAACACTCGGAGAGGGCTCATTTCCCAGGGAAGTGATGCCTTGCAGCATCAAGCTGCCCTTCCTCCCTTCCCTCATCACCTGCAGCCCCTGTGCCCACCTTGACAGATGGGGATGCTCTGAGGAGCTGCTTCAATTTTTTTCCCCCTTCCTGTAATCCGTGGCTGCAGTGCCAAATGCTTTAAAGCTGCTGCTGCTCCATAGATCACCCCAAAGTGGTGAAGTCCAGTTAATAACAGCCTGGAAAACACCATCAATCAGCAGAGGGAAAACATCTCCCAGCAAACTGCTCAGTGCCCAGTGTGGCTGTTTGTGGCAGAGACTGATGGGGCTGCGGTGCTCTGGGGGGCTTTTTTTTCCCTTTCACACTCTCCCTAAGCCCTTTATCGGGGTTTTTCTGATCGAGGCATCTTGCTTGGGGTTGGCGTTCTTCGCCCTGCCCTGGAATTTCTGCTGCACTCTGAGCCAGGTGTGAGCCGAGGCTGTTCCTGTCCCCAGAAATGGAGAGTTTTACGTTTTAGATGGTTCTAAACACTCCTGCTCAGGGCTTCCACCTCCCTGCCAGGCTCCTGCTCT